>JAEMOT010003206.1:824196-872594 GCA_019297695.1 Apostasia ramifera | reverse complement strand
TGTGTAAAAGAATATTAGAAGTTAGAAATGAAATGTTTGATTGACACATGGAGCATGATTATTGCATATTTACAAAATGCTTATCTGTTTGGATTTAAGGAAATGCTGTGAAGACTAGTCAAGTAAATTTGAATGAGCACCGTAACTCGTCATGTGGTTTGACTTCTTTGGTGCTGGAAGTCATTTCTATGTGGCCCATGACGGGATCTGAACTTGACTAGAATATGAATCTGTTCCTCTTTCGAGGATATCTGGAACCTCTGGCCAGTAGGTTATATATCGAATCCCATCTGTGTATATCGGTGGGTTATATATGTATTGTATTTCATATGCATTTCATTCTGTGTGTTTTAAAAAGTTATTATGAAAGATCGATTTGACAAACTAAGCAACTCTGAGTATTCATTTCATTTGCTGTGAATAGTCCTCTTACTGAGTTGTAAGCTCACTTCTTTACACCAAAATTTTCAGATTAAGAGCAAACCTGGGACTGGAGTCTTTCTGCTCTTTTTGGAAGCCTTGAAAAGAGGTGATGTTTCTTTGTCAGTCGTGTGATCTTGTAAATATGTGAATAGGACTTGTATACAGATATTTTTGGGACTCTTGACAAACAAACATCATTTTGTATGTCAGATGTGAGTTTGTCTGAGATATCTTGTAAATATTTGGAATATGATATTGTATACTTTTTGTGGTTACATTTTTAGTTTGTTTTTATGCTGAGGTGTTTAGCTGCTCTGATTTGACGTTGGTATGATGATAGTTATATAAGCTTCCGCTGTTAATTGATTGACCATTGACAGTTCACGGCATGGAGTTCATTTTTTTGGATTTTGGGTTGTGACATGACATGCTCTCATGCTGTTGATTCATTCTTTATTGTATTATTTGAAGCACTTCCAATCTATATTCCTTGTACCTAGGATTTATTCTTCCCTATATCCTTCAAGCCTTCAAATGAAGCATGTTCGTCCAGTATGTGGAGTGCATTAACAAGGAGCCTCTTCCCACCTCCTCATACAAGAAGGCCTTCATGGATTTCTCGTCTCCATTCAATGTTATTTAACACCACTCTCTATGAGCACAGAAAAGGCATTTATTAACTCAGGTAGGGCATACCCCCACTCCAAGATTCCAAGTTTTTATTAGCTCAGTCGTGAGTTTTATCTACCGGAACTATTTATGCAAAAACACAAGCCACCAAATCTTAACTTCAATATGCTTAGAACTATTCATGCAAAAACACACGCCACAAAAATCTCAACTTCAATGTACTTAATCAATTCTACTATCAACAACAACAAAAACTAAACTTTTATCCCACTAAGTTGAGTCGGCTACATGAATTCTTTGTTTTCGTTATGCTCTATCAAATAATAATTCCTTATCTATCTCCAAGTATGCAAGATCTTTTCTAATAGTTTTTTTCATGTCTTATTTGATCTTCTTTTTTATCTTTTTATATGGGCAAAATCCAACTCAACTCTCATTACTGGAGCTTCCATTTATTTCTATATATATGTCGAAACCA
The DNA here is from genome assembly GCA_019297695.1 of Apostasia ramifera. Taxonomy (NCBI): domain Eukaryota; kingdom Viridiplantae; phylum Streptophyta; class Magnoliopsida; order Asparagales; family Orchidaceae; genus Apostasia; species Apostasia ramifera. The sequence continues at coordinate 871,063 of JAEMOT010003206.1, read as the reverse complement.
TTTAAGCAAACTTTCTCTGAGCTTATCCTTAATTGAGGCTACTCAAACCTTCTCGCAGATATACTCATTTCTCATCTCCTTTTGTGTATATCACTAATCCACTTTAGCATCATTATTTCTACAGTAGTTATTTCATTTGTATTTTTTTGCTATATCAATGTAAAAATATAAAGACTCAAATCAAAGCCTAGGTAAAAAAAAAAAAAAAAAAAAAAAAAAAAATCAAAGCCTAGGTATAGTCCAATCACAATTGGAAACTCATTCGAATTTCCATCAATAGTTCTCGCAGTAGTAGCTACCCTATTTAACACATCGTTAATAACATCAATATAACTCAAAAGACAAGTTTTTCAATCTAATGTCCACTAAAGAACCTCCATTGATACTTGTTATATGCTTTTCAAGATCAATCAATATATTATGAAGTGTTTCACATATCTATACTTTTCTATTAACCATATGACAAGAAAGAAAGCCTTTACTATTGATTCACAAGACATAAAACTAAATTACATAGAATTAATATATTAAGAAGATCTTTTCTATATATCTATACTTTTCTATTAATCTTTTCTAAAAAAAGATAGCCTTCTCTATTGATTCACAAGATGAAAAACTAATTTAGTTAGATGATGCCCAAAGCATCAGAGTATGGCTTATTAGTTTGATATATTTGTAGACATCGTAATTTGATATAGAATCGTTGATCTTGATAATGGGACAAGTACTCATTCGTCAGACGTTCTCATATTTTTATGCATTTTACTAAAGAGACTTCTAAGACATCCTGCACCAACATCAAATGCACTTCCACACTTCACTATGGAACCTACAGCTTTTCCAGAATTCATCATTTTTAAGGCTTCCTCGACTTCCATGCTTAGCATGTCCTTTCCATCTTAGAGGGTATTGAGATCCCTAATAGTATGATATTTTTATTTAAAAGTTTACCAAAATACTTCTCCATTTCTCTTATAAAAATATTTCTCCATTTCTCTTATACAACCTCATTTTCATCAAAATGCTTTTAGAAATCTAGTATCAGGAAGACATAAAGACTGTGTTTGACCACCACAGTAAAAGAAAGTCATTGGTTACTAAAGGGTGATAGCTAGTTCATTGGAGAACTACAATGAAATATAATATAAATCAACTATATAATTCATTTTTCATTGACCTAAAAATTGTACAATTTGCAACCCCCCAAATTTTCAAATGAGTCGCTTTTATACTCTTTTCCTTCTGTTCTTCCTGTGTGGCCCAACATTTAATTTTCTTATAAAGAATACAGCAAACAAATGATTGGAATAGTTGACAAAGTTATACTGATTGTCGAGAAGCATTCTATACACAATCACACCCCTATTTGGCAACACATGCTATTTCTAGACTTAAGATTGTGATTCCTATATTTCGATGACACTATCCACTGGAACAAATCTACCAATCATACAAAGAATTTATGCATGTGAGACAGTTGCAACGATCATACAAGATCTAAAATATAATTGCCAGTGCCTTTGAGATACATATAAGAATATACTGGAGCTTGTACATATTAAGTGTAAAATATGCAAACTATATAAATGTCTCTGAAAACCATATGAAAAACCTATATCCATATGCATATCACCCAAACTACAAGCAACAAATGTTCCATACTAGTCTATCTTGTTGAAGATGAATTAGTGGCTTACCTGCAAGGTATAACTCTTTTTTGGTGAAACAATCCTAAAACAAAATCTTAAATCTGACTGATCAGCATCAACTTTTATAGTGGAGGTTAGTAGGTTCACTGCATGTCGTGAAACAGACTTGTCATCAGATACCCAACAGGGATATTGTGAATAGAACCACCGATTCAACAACCCAGAACTATACTCTGATGAACTTTGTCCCCTTTGACTCAAATGGCCACCAATACTCTATATCATCAACTTCACAGAATTAAAAACATGAACAAATGATGGATTTGACAGAAGTACACTTGCAGAAAAGAAATTAGTTAAAAAGCCACTAATTGCAGTCTTGCTTAGAATGCTTAAAACATACAGATAGCCTGTTCCACTTCTTAGGGTAGTAGTATAATATTCCTCGACTATCAAGGACAAAAAACCTTCTTTTCCAATCACCTCTCATATTGGATGTTCTCTTTATGAGATAACCTTGTCGAATGATTTCAACCTGCATTACCCCATAGAAGATGACAGTAAAATTGACATGTTCAAGCATTCATCTTAAAAAAAAAAGAAAAAGAAATCAACTGGCTTGACAAAAAGTATGAGGAAAAAAAATAAAGGAGCTCCATTTGATAATAAAATCTCACAAAAGCTATCTACAAAGATATTAACAAGAATAATATTAAAATGCCTAGCCTGGAAAGTTACACAGTGAAATCAACAGGACGCCTAATTACTAAAGTATAGAAGGAAAATTGGTACCTTGCCTTCAACAGCAGTTTGCATCACTGCCTCTACTATCTTATGTGAGTTACTAGGAACATGTATACCATCCCCAATATGACATTCATTTAACCAGTTTGAAGGCCACCAACATTCCCTATCAATTTGTCTTTTGAACTCCTGCATCCTCTCTGCAAGGGTTGCTTGCTCATCAATGGATCTCTCTCTTGACTGTTGTGCATAGGCAATAGCCTACAAAGAAAAAAAAACACATGGATTCTACCCTAGTGTGCAATGAAATGTATAGGTCTGAGGTAAATGAATAACTAATAATGCATAATCTAAAAAGTAATCAAATGCAATGCAGGCTTCATTGGCTTTTAAAATGAAATAAAAGTATTGATAAACAACAATGATGAATCAAACATTCAAGTTCAGACAACAATTGTAAAATATAAGCATCTATGAAAAGATACCAAGTTCTTCAAGGATAATAGATAAGGCTTGCAACAAAATGTCATTTCTTTCCCATTGAAAATTTGTGGACGGTAATGCATAGGGTGTCACACATTATCAACTATACATGCTTTTGAAACATAAAGATGTAATTATTCAGAAAACTTAAATTGCTATATAATAATGCTTTATAATTTTAGAAGAAATTTATCCGAGTCTGTGTCCCTGCACCTAATAGTTATCTAATACAGAAAATGGGAACACAACTCTAACACATTTTCAATGCACCATTGTCTCGCTCCAATTTAAAAGAAAGAGTGAAACTAGAATAAAGAGAATGAAGTCAAGATACTTTGAATATTTTGTGTGTGAATGGTCATGTTATTAATGTCTTACACCCACCAAATTTGCTGAACTAACAAGTCTGGTATATGACTAAGAATTTTTATGCTCACTTCTCTCTACCCAATCAATCTGTGATCTTTGATGGTTGGATTGCCAGACTCAAGAAATTTTCTCTTTCATCCCATCCTCCATAGAATCGTTGCTTCAGTTTTTATTTCTTTTAATTTTTAAATTTTTTAATTTTTTGAATCCTTGATTTAGTTTCTTCCATTGAGATACATTTGAAAGCTAATTTGAAGCATCTGTGTTTCAGATTCTCTTCCCTAGAAACACTAGTGTTGATTTGAACATCGGTACAATTGTTTTTGTAGCTTACAATTCTGAAACAAAGTTGGTCAATTTTTTTCAGCATATACAAAATTAATCAAAATAATCAAGCTTACAATCCATTATGCATGAAAGTCAAAATATCACAAAAGGTATGCTCGAAACAATAGGACTTGACTTCCTCAACCATTATCTATGAAGTAATCATAACATAAATTCATTTTGACAACAGTATTTCTTAAAATACTACATTAACTGATCTAGTTAAAATAGAAAGGTATGTGCAGAAGTTCATAAGCCAAGAATAGAGCATGAAATCAAACATAAAGAATGACTCTGCTTTACCATGCATCTGTGGTATATAAACACAATCTCCTTGCTGTAATTCTATCCCATTTTTTCAAGATCAGTCATTGTCTAAGCATACTTGAGCTTTACAATAATATGATATTGCCAAAATGTAGCTTATATCTATATCTAGTCTAACATGATATTTATAAATCAACCCCACACGGAAGTACAACAAAGATGGAAAGAGATGCAACGAGGTAAATAAAGAGGACAAATCCACATACTAGTAACCTTAAATAAAAGAGGACCAGTCTTACATACCAGTAACCTTAAAGGCTTAACCCTATCAAAGTAAAACCAGATCACAGGCCTCTCAAACTCAATGCGTTCTCATGGTCAAAACTCAAAAGGCCTCAGAGAAGTTCCAACCTTCTATTGCAGTACACACAAATTGAACTTCAAAATATGAGGCAACATCACATTTTTCTAGCTTAGAATTCATCTATTTGATGTAAAGTACGCAACAAACATGACCTATTTACAATAATGAAAAACAATGTACATATCATAGAGTTAAATCATATACAGAAGGAAACAAACTAAACTTCATTTTGATTGTTTTATTTACTGATAAAAATTTATTTATTACAATAAGCAGGGCATGAGATTACAATAAATGAAAATCTCAACTCCAAAATAAAACTGTGGCAGCATCTAATTTATGGTGACGTCTGCCACTGCCCACACCCATAAATTTGTTGAGCTTCAGAGTATGTTTGAAACATAACAAACCTGGTTTATATAGGGCTCCATCTGTTGTAATAGCTCATATCCCTACCCAAAGAACAGGGAGATTTCAAAAACAAGGATAAAAAACATTAAAAAAAAAGAAAAATGACATAAATAAGAATGTAATTAATTACTTGTTTAAAGTAACGTAGATGAGCATCCAACGTGCCACAAACAGTCTCCAAAAACTCAAATCTCTTTTTTACTTCAATGTTAGATAGAGAAGTAACCTGGAAATGATAAAGGTACACCTTAACAAGAGTCCTCGAAAATGTATCCGAATCACTACATATACTAAAAACAACTTTAATTCTCAATTCCCTCATTTGTAAAGTTTGTCCTAATTCTATGACATTTGATTTTTAATCTGGTAGACAGTAGGGATCGACTTCATGGGATTCAAAATCATGCTTTTAGGGGGACTTGAACCAACCTTTTCGAACTATAACCAACTCCTCTAACTTTACTTGAAATTATCTAAAAACAAATGATCACTTTCAAAAAAACAAACGATCAGCAAAAACAATCTAATGTAACTTTAAGCAATTACTTAACATACCTAGAAACAAACATGGATATTTCTGTATATTTCAATAAAAGTGACATTAAATACAGTGCTAGTGAAAATGGTCGAAGGAGAAAATGTATTTGTGGGGAAGTATATCAAAACAAACAAAGATATGTATGATAATAGAGCAATGACTAAGATGTAATCAGCTTTGGAGTGACAGGGGAATCTGTAGTAAGAGTTTGTTTCCACTAAAGATAAGTATGCAAAAGAAATAACTTGGCATTTGTTGTTTGCGGATAATATAATTAGTAGGTGATTTTCATTTAGAGATGAGTGAAAAAGTGAGTAATACATAAGAGAGACACTGAGATTAAGATTAGTGAAACGAAGATTGATCATACAGTTTCCAATTTTACTGTGTTTGTTGATAAGTGTGCAGCAGCAATGATAGACTTACAAGTAAAAATTAATATGTATGATAGATTTGGCATCTCTTTTCTATTATTTAAATCAATAAGGATTTTAGACGTCACAAGTATAGTTAAAGGTAGGTATCTCAAATAAAAAAATGCTTCTGCAGAGCAATTTGATAATTAACACATAACAGAATTTAAGGAAAACTTCTAAAATTCCAAATAAATCAGAGTTTTTATGTGGTCAAAAAATTAGGCAATGAAGAAATCACAAACAACAAGCTTGCTAGAAAAAAAAAAAGATTAAAATGGAAGGTATGGTAAGAATAAAATGAAAATATAGAAACACTATTATCGAAACTGCAGAAGAAAAACTGTTGAAGCTAGGATTTATACTTAACCCATATAGGCATGCAAAACCCAGTGGAAAACAAACCATTAAAATGGGTAGATGGCATTGTAGGAAAGAAGGACAAAAAAACTAAAAATAACATTGATCAAAGTTATTAAACAGCATACAAAAAAATTAGTACAAATACACAAGGCATAGCCAAAGAAAACTTAGAGAAGAATATTTATAAAGCTAATCATAAATAGTTAGGTTAAGGGAATTAATTAGGATGTTTAATAATTTGAGTGCATTGGTCAATTTGAAAAGCGCACAAATGTTATGGAATCCCAAGCTAATAACATCGCTTCAGTGGGTTTAGTTTAGGCATTTCAGCCTTTTTCTCATTGTAAATAGCCAAAACCCTCTTATTTTGACAGATATGACTCAACAACTAGGCTTTCAATTTTTGGACAAGAATTGGTCAAAATGGGCATGTATATGATCTATCCTTCCTATTGTAGTGAATCGAGTAGTTTCTTTCCATTGAGCCAATGGTGTTGATAAGTTGCATAATTCATATCAACTCTTCAACCTAATTCCCTTGTTTGGTATACTAATAAGTATACCAAATTTCCTTCAATCACTTTGGAAAGCTAACCTTTGGCATGACTTAGACATAGCAAATTAAACATGACCATAACATTTACCAAGTGAAAGAGTTGTTAATGAAGATAAACAAAATCTTAAAGATGACACAGATCTAAGAAATCTTGCCATGAAAGTTGTAGGCTTACCTAGAGATATGTGTATGATAAGAAATAAAGAAGTTATGTTAAAACTTGTACCGAAATAAAATTTATTGATACTTTAAAAATGATGTAGGATGTGAAATAAAGTAAAATTTTTTATGTTAAAAATTATGTAAAATGTGATAAAAATTAATTTAATATTATTTTTTATTTTTTATAATGAAAAATTATTTTGGCCTTCTACATGACCAAAATAGTATAAGCAGCAAATGCACTCTTAGAGTTTAGTTATTTAATTATTAAAGGAGAAATAATTTATTTAAATTTAACCTGATATTTAGTATTTATCATTATTAGAATTTAAGTATCCAAGAAATTAAGAAAGTTATTATCTTTAAGAATATTAGTAATTTTTATTTTATATTATTAATTTTTATTTTCTCTAGTTAGTTGGGATTAAAATTCTATAAATAGGCCTCACAACATTGTAATTAAAGGGTTTGGATGATTGAATTAAATTCTCTAATATTCTCTCATTTCTTCCCTTTTTTTTCCTTTCTTCGATTTATTCTCTCTTTTCTTCATAAACATTCTACAATAGTAATGTAATGATTTTTTTCAATCGATATCAACTAAAAATCTTTTTCTTCGGTTAATGTTTCTGGACTTGTTTTGGACAAGCATTGACTAAAATTGAGATAAAACTTGCTATTGACTATTTTCAACCAAGTTTTAAATCACGAGACATGAAATACTTGAATTCAACTTGAAAAACTCGGAGAAGCATCAAACTTTCAATTGAAAGACTTTAAGTTTGAACCTTAGGGAGACAAAGTAGCATCAAACTCTTTGTTCCTAAAGAAAAGAATGACATCTTGTCTTGCTACAGCTAATATTTTATGCAATAATTGGTGAAACATATCATCCAATCTCAGTGGTACCTTCCCAGCTAAAACTTCACTAGTGCTTCACCATGTACTTAAGCCATTGGGCTAGCAATTTTAAATGAAATTTGAAACTAGCTCGAAATCATATGATTTTTTACTCAAATCAGAATCAACTTGAATAATTTCACTTTTCAAGTCATGCCTGTGACTTGAAAAGTATTTTGATTCACTTGAAACTTCTTAATTCTTTGACCACTCATCATTCTGGAAATAAAAAATTGTAAAAAGTGCAACAAAGTACAGAGATAATGCAAAAAAAAAATTACTCAAAATAGATTTATAGGAATTAGTAAACAAGGATCAATGAGATAAAATAAAATAATAATAATAATAATTGGTCAATATATTAGTCAACATCAGGGATGTATAGCAGGATTCAATTTAAATTTACAAGCCCAATATTCCACATGCATCTTATTTGATTTGAAGTAATATTGTTTAAAGAAGCCAAAGCATAGCAAGTTGAAATAATTAAGATGTAATATAACAAGCACAAAAACTAGCAAAACATACTAACCCCTACAGTGCTCATGATGTTAAACCTACCAAATTAAAGCGTGCCTGCTCAAAAGAAGATCTAGCATTATGAAGTTCCTGCAAAATGAATAGATGTAATTAACAAATGAGACATGCAATGATTGATGAATAAACTAGTTTACGAAACTGTTCCTATTTACATGCTAATATAACAAATCGAACACAAGATGTGCTGGTAATTACATCCTCTAAGGCAGTGGCTATGTCTCCTCTTGTGCCTTTCTTAAGTGATAAATATTTTTCACGAGCCTGTTTCACAAAACAAACATTAAAAGTAGTCAACGCCAGATTTATTTACTTATTTTTTGATAGCACAATGCCAGATTTATTTCTAGCACTAATTATAGGAGGTGTTACTAGGAAAGAAATCAAATGTCATAGTGAGACTATGAGATTGGATGTAAGTTTCCAGCTGTAAAATTTCAAAATGTAAAGGCAACAGTCCAAATAGTGCTTGGAAACTTATAACTAAATGATATCGATGCACAAACAGCTTTGCATAGTAGAGCATTAATTAGAAAAGCAAATGATAAGTTATAATGAAAGAAGGTGCAGGACATAAAAGGGTGAAAGATTCTTGCCACAATGATAATATTTGAACCATAAAAGCCAATGATAACTCATTCATTAGCTCTTTAAATCACACTAATTCACAGGTAGCTATTGTCAATGCCCTGTATTCTGTCTCAACACTAAAATGGGGGGATAATATTTTGTTTCTTACTTTTCCAAATGATTAGGTTTTCACCAAATAATACACAATAACCTGAGATAGAGCATCTATCAGAAGGAAATCTAGCCTAGTCAGCATTTGTATAGTCTGCCACTTGTAATAGCCACAATCTTGGTATAAAAGGCCTTCTCTTAGAGCACTTTTAAGGTAACATAGTATCCTCATGACAACATACCAATGAATTGTAAAGGAGACTATAGGAAATGACTAAATTGACTGCAAATGATATGTCTAGTCTAGTTACAGTAAAATAGTTTAGTTTTTCTACCAACCTACGATATTGGTTGGGATCTAGAATAGGCTTCCCTTGGTCTAGTACAAGCTTAATATTTGGGTTCATAAAAGCATCACCTGGTTTGCATCCCAATATACCAACCTTCTCTAACATATCCAAGATATATTTACTTTGGGAAATGAAAATATCTTCTCTTGACATTTCTACCTCAATGCCCAAAAAGTATCTTTGCTGTCTTAAATCCTTAGTTTAGAATTTTTGATGTAGATGTTCTATTAGCTTACATATCTCAATATCATCACTTGTGATTATGATATCAATATATACAATCAACAAAATTCATCTCATGGTCTTTGTGGTCATATAGAATACAGAGTGATCTGACTTCTAGTTATGCCAAACTTCAAGAAAACAGTAAAACATTTCCCAAACTAGACCATTGGAGATTGCTTCAATGCATAAAGAGATTTCTTTAGTTTATGTACTAATTCTAACTCCCTTTGAGCAACGAACCTCAGAGGTTTCCCCATATACACTTCCTCCTCTAAGTCCCCTTATAGAAAAGTATTTTTAATGTCTAGCTAGTGGAGTTGCCAACAAGATATTGCATCCAATGTCAAGAATAAGCAAACTGAAGTAACTTTAGAAACTGAAGATAAAGTATCTATATAGTCAACTTTGACTATCGGTGCAACCCTTAGCCATCAATGTAGCTTTGAAACGATCAACAGTGCCATTAAGGAAGCAATTTACTGTGTACACCCATCAGCATTCGACTATTGACTTTCCTAGAGGAATTTGTACCAAGTCCTATCTACCACTAGAATGCAATGCTGACATCTCTTTAATCATGGCTTGTATCCATCTAGAATGTGAAAGAGCCTCTGAAATTGTCTTAGGAATAGGGATTGAGGAAAGAGTAGATACAAAGGCAAAATAAAAAGGAAAATAAGGAATCATAAGAGACAAAATAAGAAAGAGGATGGGAAGTGGTACACAGTCAACACAATTGTGACGGTCGACAAACTCTGGTACCTTTTCGAAGGACAATAAGAAGATCAAGATCAATGGGTAGATCTAAGACGTGATGAGTGTTTGGCATAGTAATAGAGTCCGAAGGCTCATCTATGACAGTCACTTGTCGGGGTCGTCGACAATATACTTGTAAAGGCTTTGCAGCATGAATATTAGTATCTGTAGATGGTTATGGATTTGTCGAAAGGATAGGAATAGATAAAGGTTTTGGAATAGTGCCTCGAGAGTAAACTCTAACGTAGCAGATGCAATGATAAAGAATGAAGTAGATTCAAAGAAAATAATATCAGCTAAAACAAAAGCTCAATAAAATTCTAAAGAATAGCATCTATATCCTTTTTGAAGTCGAAAGTATCTCAAAAACTTACACGTGATTGATTTGGAAAACAATTTATTCCTTTTAGGAGACAATATATGTATAAAGCATGTACAACCAAATACACGAGATGGAAGACTATATTGGATCACGAAAAACAAAATATTAAATAGTATCTAGTGATAGAAGAAGGCATTCAATTAATAAGATAACATGCCATGAGAATTTCATCATCCCAATATATGTGAGGAACACTCATATGAATCAATAAGGTACGTGCAATCTCAACTAAATGTTTATTTTTCTCTGCAATTTCATTTTGTTGTGAAGTCTAAAAGCATGAAGACTAATACAATATACCATAAGAAGACATATAAGACTGAAAAATACTAGAAAAGTATTCTCTCGCATTATCACTATGTAAAATAAGAACATGAAAACCAAATTGTGTTTTAATCTCAACACAAATGAGGTGAATATGGGAAAAAGCTCAAATCTATCTTTCACTAGGTAAAGTTATGTCATTCCGAAGTAATCACCAATAAATGTTATGAAATATTTGAAACTAAATTTAGAACTAACATGACAAAGTCTCTAAACATCTGAATGAACAAGAAAAAAAATATAGGAGCATGCTTATTTATATGACTAGAAAATGAAGTACGATGGTATTTCCCTAATTGACAAGGCTCGCATTCAAGATTTTGTAGTCCAGACAAATCAGGAACCATCTTGTGCAAACTGTACAAGTTAGGGTGCTCTAGGTGACTATGCACCTACTACAAATGCAGGAGTCACAGTCAAGTAATAAAGGCCTTTTGACTTGTACCTTGTACCAATCACTCTTACTGTCTTTGAATCTCGAATACAAACAAAATCAAGGGAAAACATTATTAAGCAATTAAGGCTTTTAGTGAGTTTGCTAACGGATATAAAACTTGATGGAAACTTAAAAAGATAAAGAACTAAAGATAAATATATTATTGAAGTGGGAGAAACATAATGTTTCAATACCTCTTATTGAAGCAGTAAAGAACCATCAACAAGAGTAACAATACTTAGATATGTGGACTCCTTAAGGTAAAGTGAATGAAGATATATCACCATACATGTAATCCAATGCACCTAAATCAAGTATCCAAGGTGAGAGGAGATAGACATCGAAAATGGGAAAGTCATTGCGGACCCATCATGCACAAGAGAGGTAAATGGAACTGTAGCTACCTAAGTAGCTTCAAACTAAAGAACCATAAAGTACTCCAACGGAACTGTAATAGTAGGTTGTTCATTATAGTCATTATATTCAGAGCGTTCAAATCCTACACATTTATTATTGTGATCATACACTTCTTGGCAACCATCTTGTAAGATAGAGCATGATGAGATGTCGAAGATGCAAACGGGGAAGATTACAACACCTACAAATGGGTTTGAGTGTGTTGGATAGAAGTGCAACAGCACTTCGAAACAGGAATAGCATAACACAAAGAGAAATAACCAAGAAAAAAGAAAGAATCGGAGAGAAACACTACACAAATGCTTGCAGAAGATGATGCCTCTACAGACAGAGCAAGCTTTGACAAAAGGCTGGATCAGTGCAAACCCACTAACAAGAGGATGACCAGAGAGGAGGATCTCAAATAGGAGTTGCGCACCAAGTGTAGCGCCGAAAAGGATCAAGATGTGACTGCGCGAAGGAGAAGACCACAGCACAATGATGGCATTGTGGGGTTTGTGTGCTAGCAAATAGGAGCCTGCGACATTGTGGAGCTGGCATTGGGGAGGATCGTGATGAGGTTCTGCATTTGCAGAGGAGCACACGATCAACAAAGGAGCTGACAACGACACACGAAAGGACACATTGCTAGCGAAGATCCATTGGCTTTGAGATCACGACAAGGTCGTGCATCCTGAGGACCATGCGATCAACAAAGGAGCCAGCAACAATAAGCGAAGGAGCAGGCTACGACATGCAATGGGATGCGCTGCTGGCAAAGATTCTTCGACTTCAGTCGCAGGTCGTGACGGTAGTCGAGGAGGAGGCAGAGCTCAGCTCCGATGTTGGCGACGTGGCCAAGGAGTGGCAAACATGCATAGCAGTTCAGTAGGAATTGGCGGAACAATGCACGCAGAGCACCAACGACTCTGATACCATGTGAAGCGAAAAAATCACATCACTGAGTAGCCACTTACTACTCATTTATTTAGATTAGAGATATTAAGGATAGATACAATTACATACAAGGTCTTATGATTAATATCAAATCACATAGTTTTCAGCACAATGCAATTCTCTGCATTATTCAACAGGGACTTGAGACTCGATAACGGCGCATTGCTTTGCTGTCATTCAGCCAAATGCAATAAAATTATACACTTGGAAGGCTTCTTGGCCACATTATCCTAGTAATATCTTTAGAACCCAAAACAAAAGATAACAGACATCTCTTTACCTTGTGAAATGCAGCATTAGTAAAAATGTAGACATACCTAGTCTTCCAACCTTTCATTCATAGCAAGGTCTACTTAAGTCTTTAAAATTTTATAAATAAGACAAGCTGCTTGGTCTTCCAATCTCTTCAATTGACAACAAGGACCATAGAAATCTTTACAATTATGTAAATTCCCTCATTTCCATGTCAGACTAGGACTTTCAAGCTCTCTTTATCGATTCCAACAAATATCTAGCAAGCTATAGAATGAAAGAATACTCTGATACAATATTGCCCGAAAGAAAAACAATTTAGGAAGAAATAGTACAGTTAAACTAATGACGTAACCAATGAAAATGCTTCCCACGTATGCCACATAAAAGTGGGCAGGAGTGACATTCCACCAACCAGCAATAATTTACATTGAATCAAGGATCAATTACTAGAGGAATACATTAATCAGGTACAGATGTGACACACCACAAATCTACATCATATCAAAGCACATTGTCCCAAAATATCAGGCATTTGACAAACTGTGAGAAGTAAATGAGACTCGGGAGCTAACCTGATCATAAACAATTGTAGCTTTATCTAAACATTTTCGTGCGTCCTGCAATGATATTAAACAGAACAGAGGTTGTTAATGAACAGCAAAACAAAGTGTTGGTGTTTTCAAAAAAAAAAAGTGTTCGCTATAGTTAAGATATTAGCATTTAAACTGTATAGGAAAAGATAGAGCTGTCAATCTAAAGATATCTAAAAAATAGAAAACTTAACATTAGTACCAAAAAAGATTGGATTTGAATGTCCCTGCCACCCTCCCTCCCTCCCACCCTCTCTCTGGTTGACAGCGTAGCAGCCCGCTGACTCCCCTGCCTCTAGCCTCTTGCCACCACTGTCATTTGAGGGGAGATGAAGAGGGGAGAGGAAAAGAGAGAAAGAAAGGGAGAGAAAGGGGAGAGGAAGATAAAGAGAGAGATACTCTCTCTATGTGTTGTCATGTGACAGAGAGGAAAGAGGAGGAAAGTGCCCAGATACATGAAGAGAGAGAAGATAGCAAAGAAAACAAATTTCAAGTGATGGTAAATTTTTAAAATCTAGATATGCTAAAAGGCAAAATTGAAAATTTAAAGTAAATAATCACAGAAGAACCATGAAGTAATATTAGGTAAACTATAAGGACCTACTAGCAAGTTTTTAAAAACTATAGATCAAATTAAAATTATGAGTTAACTATAAGGACCTATTAATAATTTACCTTTTTTTTGTTGTTGTAGCATCTTCTTTTCCTTTCACCATTTTTATGACATCCAAGAATGTTGATTTAGATTTAAAATAATATTGATTTGGACCCAAATATAAGAATTTTAGATCTATTTATAAGAGAATAAAAATTAAGAAACCAAAATATAAGTTTCTCTTAAAATGGGATAAGAAGGGATCTGCTAGCTGCCAGCGCTAGCACCGCCTTCCCTTCTCTCTTCCGTATGCCCTTGCTGAGCGCTCCCTGCCATGGGGATTTAAGAGAGAGAGAGAGAGAGAGTGAAAATCTCTCTCTCGCTCTCTGTTTTCCGCCCGCCAGGGCTTCCATTGAGCCCAGAAAACAGAGAAAGAGGAAGAAGAAGAAGAAGAAAGGAAAGAGAGGAAGAAGAAAGGCTGCTCTCTCTCTCTCCCTCTCTATCGCGCGTGGGTGTGTGAAGAAAAGAAAAGGGAGGAATTAATCTTTGTCAAACAGTAAAATAAGGTAGATAATTCTTTTTTTTAAATTATAGTTGATTTACTTATATATATATATATATATATAACGCTGGAGGAATATGAATTGGTGGTTTCTAATAAAATGATTTACTAATTGAGTAAAAAATTGAGTTAGATTGATGTTCTGTGAGGTGATGTGGAATCGATGAATTTGTATACCTAAACCCAATGAGGTCAGAAAATTGTCTATAATGAGTTATTCCGACGAGGGTGAGGAGTGTTCACCAGTTAATTGTCTAAAAAAGAATTACCGATGCAAGGTGCGGCTCCTAACATGACTTTTACAATAACAAATGGTAGGAACTTTTGTCAAGCTTCCAAATGAAGAGGTATGAGAATGATAATTTCACATTATTATACAGAAAAGTGTTATGATATCATGAAACTAAACAAGTAAAGAAAAATGAGAAAATATGGCGATGATTGATATTTTTATATTTCGCATGTTATGCTGCTTTATTACGATATTTTTATTGAGCATACAAAAGCTATTTTAATATGAAGCATTCCCTATATTTACATGAATATAAATAGTTATTGAAAATTCCTTTTACTCACTGATAATTATTTCTATTATTTCTCATATTACATGTTACTAATTTTAAAATTCATAATATGTTGTAGTTAGGATATTGTTTTACTTATAGAGTCTGTATTGATGGGCATCTGTCATTTTTGGTGGCAGATATTGCACTAGAAGATTCACGGGATATGGCAAGAAATATCAAAAGTTACGGCAAGTTATTTAGTTTTATATTACATATTATCAAATTGTATATTTGACGTCTCGGTTACTAGCAACTTGAACATTAAAAAGAGAGGCTGAGTATTGTTAGCCAGGACATCACAATTTTTCTTCATCCACTCCAACTTATGAGCTATCTCGTCTTCTTTCCTACCATCAATTTCAATGTCCTTGCTCCCCCTCCACCCCAAGTTCCAGTCACTAATTTTCTACCAACATACACCGCAAGCATACAATCCTCCCAATAGAACATACACGAATTCACCTCTTTCATTTCTACGTCCTGTTCTTCCACTCAAACTGATTACTGTGCTTAGCCTACATTAATGGCAGAGTTTTGTAGGATATTGCAAAAGTAAATTTTCAACAAACCCCTATTATATGATCCCTTAAAAATATTTTCTGCATACTTAAAATATGAATGGAGCACATGACTACAAATAGAAATCAACTCCTCCAATTCACTGAAAGCATTCACATAATCATGATAATTAAGAGCTTTATCCTATTAGGTGTTGGTTCTTCCCTTGTAATAATATTGAGATTTTGATGTTTACTAATATGTTTAAGTTAATTTGTACTAACAAAATTATTTAGTGTTTTTTAATCACAGGTTTATTAAAACTACATCTCAACTATGATCAAGATTGGATAATTGAAAATATTTATTTGCGCTAAAATTAAGATCGAGAGCACTTAGAATCTCATGCGTGCTAACTAGATGATCTTAATTTTTATTAAAAAAGTTGAAATTCTCCTAAATATGTGGCCTGGTCGTAGTGAGATCGATCTAGAGGATATCTTTTAGTTGTGGTAGCTCCAGCTAGCTTTAGGATGGCTAGAGGGTGACCTATTGTAGTGAGGTTGACCTCAGGTCAACTTTCAACAATGACCTTCAACAGAAACTTTGGCCATCATAGGAGATTTTTCCAGGACGACTTGGAGGCGACCTCAGTAATGAGGTTAACCTCTTGGAGCTGACTGTTGGACTGTTTTAATTTTCCAACGACTAGCTAGGGGTCGACTTGAGGTCGTCCTTCAGGTCTTTTTCAGCTCATTTTTCTAGCCGTTGGAGCACTCACTATATAAGGAGATAGAGGTTGTTGGGATATCTCTCTTGGCTCATTGAACTCTCTAATTGCTCCCAACAATTACCATCATACTCCACCATTCTAAAAAGTGAGAAAAACATTCAAGTGAAGATTAATCAAGCATTCAAGGTGTAACTTGGACTCAAGTGCTCAAGCTGTTCATCCACTCTTTTTCTAGCACTCAAGATTCAATCACAAGAAAGAAGAGTGAGTGATTTTCCTTTCATTGCAATATTTTAGTTTTTCTTTTTGCCTTCACTTTGTATGTGAAGAGGGCCTCCAAATAAAGGTTGGAAGAGGTGTGTGAGTGTGCCCTCACTTAAAAGTGAGGACGATCTCTAGTAAGTGGATAGAGAAAGATTTGTATATGGGCTTTTCCGCCTAAGGAGTGTTATAGTGAGATTTTTTCGATTGGGATGTAGTGGATTAGGCTCGTGTTTGAACCGAATCACGTTATATCGTGTGTTCATTATGGATGTGATATTTCCTTCTTATTTGCACTAATATTTGCTTCCACTTGTGTTACCTTTTTTTTAATTTATTGCACTAACCCTTTATATTAATTAATTTAAATTTAAAATTTTTAATTACATCTTTTCACTCTCCTTCTAGATATCATACTTGATCCTATATTAGGTACTTATTTTATATATCCTTTCTTGTCAATCATTCATATTTATAGCCGCACATGGGCATGTCTTTTTCATAAAGTAGTTGACAGATAAATCTGGACAATGACAACTACGAACTTCATCATACACAAGGGAGATCGTAACTCACATCCTCACAAGTAAAACTAGATGCACAGAACTTCAAGAAGGAGAAGTTACATGGAAAGCTTTGAAGAGAAAAACCATGGTGCCCAAAGGCTAAGAAGAAGGCTTCTCTGATCAGGAGAAAGGGAATCACTAGTTGCTAATCAATCTAACTGCTCTGACCTTAACGAGGCCTAGGATTGGTATCACTATTTATACTTGTATGGCCTACTTGTTTCAAGTCTATACTGAGCCCAAAATGTGCTGTTTTTTATTTTACATCAAACACAAACTCCAATATATGAAAAAAAAATCAAATTTATTTCATATTCTATACAAATCCAAACATTAAAAATCAATTTTATTTCGCATCCTATACAAATCTCAATATTATAAAAAAACTTTATTTCATAATATATATATAATTCACTCTAGCTTAAAAATAATCCTTTAACTAAATAAAAATGTAAGATAACAATAGAGTTATCACCACGTAGACTCTTGGATGCTGTGGTAACCGCATGAACATCTATTTGGGTGCTCAGCTGTAGTGGATGCATTAAAGCAATGAGATGTATCAAGTTGCTAACAAATAGATGATGGACTCAAACAAGAATCCTCTTATACCTCAGGGATACACTATAAATTGTCCACTAGGCTCTGTTGGAGATGCACCGGCTAGTGGATAATGAGAGGTGGCTAGACAAGAGCTGGCTGAGAAGCAATGCTCAAAGGAAGAGTTGAAAGCCTAGGATGAGAACATGCAGGCAATGATCAAAAAAGGAAGGTAATAGAGAAAATAGCATCAAGAAGACATCATGCATGCAGCAAAGGGTGCAACAGTGTCAGTCGTATACCCTTTGATGTCTTTCACGATCAGCAGAGCACACAACCACCAGAAGATCGTTAACTATTGCCTTAAACAATGATGGAAGTCAGCTTCATCAAGTCTCGAGATGCAAGCCATCCAACAGTAGGGCTGGTTGCACAGTGAGCTTCTTTTGTACTTCTAGTTCCCAAATGAAGAGCAAATGATGTGCTACTAGATTTTTTTTTTTAGCGATATATGTATGTCCAAATGATGGTTAAAAATCTTCATGGAAATCGAAGTTTTGCATATTATGTACCTATGTCTGGTTGTCATTATGTAGGACATTTTCAATCCCATTCATAGACCTAAGCCTCCAAGTAAAGGATAGCTCGCAAACAATAAGTCATCCTAGCTAGGGGATATCCCAATAACGAGGTATGGGTCATAAATTTTGACTTATTTATTAAACAGTTCAAGTTCAAATTAAACATAATCAGGTCCGATCAGGCTTGTAAGGTAGGACAAGAATGCGAATGATATTCAGATGAGTAAATTGCATTCGAGCCCTTAAGGTCAGTAAGGCGTTGCAAATTGGTTCCAATATTTTAAAAATTTCATTTGGGTCCCTGAGACTATGAAAGTGCTACAATTATTGTCCCTTTTTCAAAATTTCACTATTTTCAATGATGTTTTTTGATTAACAATATGAAAAGTGATTATTTTTTGATCACTTTAAGTCATTTATATATTTTAAAAAACCATTACACTCCCTTATTTTCACCATTTATTATCAGCAAAATTAAATAATAAATTATTAGATTAAGAATATTTCTAAAATAAATTATATAATAAATAAGATTTATAAATCCTAAAGTTAAATTATTTTAAAATCAGAATCAAATTAAATCGATAATAAATAAAACTTTTTCAATTAGATTAGTGCGATCGTTTAAAATTCAACAGATTAGATCCTAAATTAAAAAATTGTGATAAATATCTCACAGTTAAATCCAACAGTAATTAAATCTCACAGTATAACTTTTAGGTCTCTCGATTCAGAGCTGATCGATTAATGGAATCGAGCAAATAATTTTATAGAAATGATGAATCAGTAATTAATTGTGCTTAAGTGATAGTCGTATGGAGCAGATGATCCAGTCAAAGAATGCAGATGAAATGATACAATAAATCACGGAGCAACATGGCAAACGACAACACCTCTGAGTCAGGAGACAATTACTGAGGTCGGCGAGGCGGATGGAGCCGACGACAAGAGAGGCAAAGCAGTCCCGCGGAAGCGACAAAGGCCATACAAGAGTGGCACACAAGTGTCTACAGGCACAGCGCGGCACAGGCGCAACAAGCGGGCACTTCTCGAGCACCAATGAGGTGCGGTTGTTGCCTCTGAACAGCCCCGGGTGAACTCAATGTGGTTCGCGCTGGAAGGAAGGAGATACAACCATGTGAGCTTGGGTAAAGTCCATCATGAAATCCAATAGATATGGGAGTCATCGGTGAGAAGTCAACAAAGTCAACTATGTTTGTGTTAAGAGGAGGTGGATGAATGAATAGTTTTGGGGATCAAACAAACTCACATAGAGGAGGAAAGAAAGAGATGATTTTTTTTCACTAGGATAACTAGGCTAATTTAAAGATTTTCACTGAGGATAACTCATACCCTTCCCTTTACCAGGATTTAACAACTCAAATACTTAACCAAAACTTCATTCATCACTAACAACCAAATAATACAATACTAGACAACTTATTTATATAAGGAGATCCAATAAAAAAAATTGAGAATACAATACTAAATACTGAAAATAAAATACTAATTAAATCTGAAATAAATATGAAACTAATTCTATTACAATAAAATAAAATCAGCTCTAAATAAAGCTAGTTTTAAAAATTTCAAATTAGCCTTGAATCTTCATCAAATCAAATTAAATTAAATCTAAATATAACTAATATGAAAATCTTCAATTAGCTCTAATCAACTTAAATTTGAATTTTGAAATCATCGTGGCTATTAGATTATGCTACCACATGACCCCACCAGTTAGGATAATCGATTTATATGCTTTTGTTCTTTACACGGGTCTAGTTGGCAGATCAACCTGACCCATTTATTAATCAAGTCAAATTTGGGTTCAGTTATTCAAATTAAATCAGATTCAAGTTCAAGTTGAACTTAACCTGACAACCTATTTTACCACTCCTCATTTAACTTAAGTCAACCGTATTATCACAATAATCATTAAAAAATTTATAAAAATAACTCATCAATATATACTAAATATCTTATTCCTCAAAAATTTTTTTCGATCATTCTTAATATATTTTACTTGAGTAAAGTCTTTGATTTTGTTATCTCTTAGCTTAGCAAGCTTGTATAAGTATCATTCTCTATTTTTAGTATCTAACTTCTTATATAAGTCCTCAAAAATAAATTTTTTTGCATTACAAATTACCTTTTTGGACTCTCATCAAACCATTTTATATTTGGCCAAATTATTTTTATTCTTGCAACTAAATTAGTCTTTATGACAAATCTTCTATTTAGTTTTTTTTTTTGTACATCTTGTTTCCAACACCAAGCACCATTATTATTTGGAACTATTCCTTTAGATTCTTTCATCACATCTTTCACCACCTTGTAAATGCAATTAACCATCAACCACAGAACAATAGTTTCTCTTTCAATATCTCATTCCTAACTTTTATAATTTCTCTTAAAGATATTTTTATTCTTATTCTTTAGATTTAATCATCGAGTTAAAAGACATTATTTCTTCTTCAACTTTTTATTTTGAAATCTAAGACTATTAGATATTGGGCAACTAAGGTTTCACTTAGAATGATCTTACAATTTTTACAATCAAAATGACCTTATTTTGTTATAAGAAAAATAATTAATCTTTGTTCATGAATATTCATTCTTATAAGTAATAATTTAAGAAGCACGAACACGACATAGGACACGGGACACGACACAGGACACGGGACACGACACGACACGGACACAGGGATACGTCAAATTTTAAAAAAATCGGACACGACACTTCTAGGACACGTAAAATAAATAAAATTATTTATTTACTAGAATTTTAATAAAAATAAAAGAAACTATAAATTGGTCAAATATATATAATGCATTTAACAAGACTAATCAAATATAAAAACTGTAAGGGGGGAAGAAGAAGGAGGAGACAAAAATAGTGAATAAGAAGAAAAAAAAACAGAGAAGAAGAGGAGGAGAAGGAGGAGGAGGAGGAGGAAAAAAAAGCAGTGAATGAAGGAAAAAAAAAACAGAGAAGAAGGAGAAGGAGAGGAAGAAAAAAAAAAGAAAAAAAAGGAGGAGAGGAGGAGAAAAAACAGAGAAGAAGAAGAAGAAGAAGAAGAAGAAAAAAAAATAGAGAAAAAAAAACTAGAGAAGAAAAAAAATAGAGAAGAAAAAGAAGGAGAAGGAGAAGAAGGAGAAAGAGAAGGAGGAGGAGAAAAAGCAGTGAATGAGGGAAAAAAATAGAGAAGAAGAGAAGGAGAAACAAGCAGTGAATGAAGGAAAAAAACAGAGAAGTAGAAGAAAAAAAATAGAGAGGAAGAAGAGAAGAAGAGGAAGGAGAAGGAGGAAGAAAAAGCAGTGAATGAAGGAAAAAAAACAGAGAAGAAGAAAAAAAAACATAGAAGAAGAAAAGGAGGAAGAAGAGGGAGGAGGAGGAGGAAAAAGCAGTAAATGCAGGAAAGAAAATAGAACAGGAGAAGAAAAAAGAAACAGAGAGCTAGCGCTGGCAACGCGACCGCGACGGAGAGAGAGAGGGCGCACGTGGACAACCTAGGGCAAACCGTTTGAACCGATTTTTTGGAAATATTAATTTTATTTTTTATTAAAATTTAATTAATTAATAATTGAGCCGTGTCCAAATGTCTAAGTGTCCTACAAGTGTCCAAAAGTGTCCGAGAAGTATCCAGTCGTGTCCTAATTTTTTTTTTTAAATTAAAAAATTAGACACATGTCCCGCCGTGTCCGACACGTGTCCCGCCGTGTCCGTGGCATGTCCCGTGTCCGACACATGTCCGACACCGCCACGACTACTTCTTAGAAGTGTCCGTGCTTCTTAGGTAATAATATGCTTATCTTATTTCTAGAAAATTTCAAAATGTTCATTAGTCTCTTTAAAATCATACCCACCATAAATGTTATTAAATTCTTTGACAATATTTTCAACATGCCTATTTAAATCTCATCTAATAAATATTTTTTAATCCTAAAGTACCTCTTGTATCAATTCTTTTAAATTATTCTAAAATTTTTCTTGCATACTCGTATCAAAACTTACTTAAAGAGCATAAACTTACAATGTTAATAACCATTTTATCGATTACAATTTTTAAAGCAATAATTCTATCAACATTAATCTGGACTTCAACTACATCATCTTTCAAACTTTTATCTAAATTATATATACTCATTACTAATTCTATCCTTATCCGAGTATTATAACTAAAGGTTTAAGCTATTAATTTCTTTGACTTTCTCCCCACTCCAGTTTTTAATTTCTTTAACTTTTATCTAAATTACCCTTGCACACTTTTTACTATGTTCAGATAATTTCTATAAAATTAATTTTCAAAAATATTTGTCAAGTCCATCCGTAATTTAATCATTTCTTAGCCATGTATGATTTACCACACATTCATAACAGTATTCTCATTCATGCAGTAGTTGATTTGTTGCTACAGATTTAGGTATTCTGAAACTGGTTTTGCACTCTGAAACTTGAACAGATTTAGGTATTGCCAAACTTCAGATTCAAAAATGGCAAATTATTGTCATTCAACAACATTTTACTTAAATTGTCCTATGTAACTATTATTTTGTAATACTTGAGTCTCACTTTTCCGTTTAAGCTACCCAAATATTATTATACAAATGATGTCCCATCTTCATCCCTTTTGCTTGGAGAATTAAGATATGTAAAACTTCACACCTGTCAAATAGGTTGCATACCTTCACTTCATTTAGATCAATATCAACAAATTGAAGCAACCGATCATTTAGCATGTGCTCAACCTAGAGAAACATAACGCATGGTGAAAGTCTTCTACAAAACATAACAAAGGAATAATTAAGCAAAAACCTAAATGAAACCTTTACAGCGATAGAGTATTTAAGACAACTTACTTGAGAACGAAGAACTTCTTTATATGTTCCAATTTCTCTTAAAGCTATTGTGAATTTGTTCAAAACAGTTCCTATAAAACAACAGGGGAAGAATTGGCAAAAGCATTCTCTCTTGGACATATGAAAAGAAAATAAATTCCAAGCTAAATGTAAGATTTATATACATTTAACCTGATACTATTACATACTTACAAAAAACATTCATTAACTAGTGATCAAAATGACGATTACATTTGTAAGATAAAGAATGACGATAACCATCATTAGCACTGCATACATATATTTCCAACTTATAGAATAATGGTAACTATGGATCTTCTGCAATCATCTTGCAATGATGAGCAAAGCAGGTAAACAAAAATTTCTTCACATGAATTCTACATCAATGACTGGAATATGACCAATAAAAATATATATTGACAACATATTAAATATTCTTCTCGTAAGGAAAACACAAAAATGCAGAATGATTGAAAAAAGGTAGAAGCACTCTGTAATCTCAAAACCTACCAAGTTCAATATGAGAAATTAATCATAAGAAATGACAAATTTTGTATTATCTCAAAGAGAATAATAAGAAAACAAAAAAAAATCAACAAATTAACAGATAAATAAGTTCAGCCCACAATATAACTGACGCAGCATGATAGGATATAAAATTAGTAAGGGGAACCTCATATTCGGTCTAACCTCCAATTTCAACACTGATGGGATCATTATGACCTCCTCCAAATGTTTCAAGAGAGTTAGCGAAAGCAATATCTCCATCATAGCCCTCACCAAGCCCTTCTCTGAGTGCAGACAGAAAAAATGTAGTTAAGAAAATAGCCAAAACTGCAGGTAATAAAATTGAAATTTACGTGTTAGCATGCACATGGTCTATGAGTTACGTATTGCTGTGACAAGCGGTTACTTAATAATGAGACTTTCTTACCCCATAACGAATACAATCTACTAGCGATGTACAGATTGTCACGACGTACAGGTCACATGGAGGAGATATTTGTAAAAGAGGCAATTGAGACGTAATATGAGAAACCAAGGCTCAAAAGCAAAAATTATTAAGAAATGGATTGCTGCGTAAACTTGGTTTTAAAAATAGTTTTACTTAATGTTTACTTTGAGATACATACCTATAAATGATATTATGATAATTATATAAGGTGATGTGCATGCTTGTATAACTTTTATTTGAGTATTCAATGCTAATTTATATTATATGTTTATTTCTTGTTATCTAGCTTATTTGGACACTTTCTGCCTACTAAATTCATTCTAACAAACTCCTACATCACATTTAGCACAGCACAAAGGGAATGATGGAGAGAAGCCGCTGAAAAGTAGATTAAAAATACTCGAAATTGTGAATTAAGTGATCTTACAAAGTTGTTTTTATTTAATATAATCATATATAGAGATCAAAATACAAATTGTGATATAGCAGAAACAGCAATAGAAAATACAGTGGATAAATGTTAGTAGTAGTAAAATTTTGACTCTAACACCTCGATTGTTAGTAATTTAAATACATTAATAGAAAGGTTCAAGCTACTGGTGGTAGTAATGTTACACATGTATGTAAGTCCCCGAGACATTAATAATTCAAGGAATGGAAATCTATAGCTTTAAAATAATAAATATATGACTAAGAACGAAATAGAGATACTTGAGTTGACCCACGTGTATTTGCGGCAACCTTTATAAAACTTCAGGCACCTTCCTACTAATGACTCAGAACTTTCCTCAAGTGCATGAATCTGTTAATCAGCAATAGATAAATTGTTATTAACTTGCAGAATTACGCAGATGTGAGAAAAAAATTAAAAGATTAATTATTGCTCTTATAACCAAGAATTGTGAAAGCATTATCAATCTCTAAAGAAAGTTTAGATCACAACAATCAGCTGTTCATTTGACAGCAGCAAACTAGAAAGGATACAAAGTAATACTATCAATATTATCCAGTGCATGTAAATGACCAGTTTTCTTTAAAAAAAACCAACTTTCAAACATATTTGCTATCAAAAAAAAAAAACTTTCAAGCATATTTATGGCTTAGATATAGGGTATTTCACCCTCTATCCTTGGAGGTATTATGAGATACTTCTCCAAAATTCAGCGTTATGACACAAGCTGGTACTCTTCAAGCATGTCCTATGAACAAGGAATCTAATTGACACAACTATCATTTCAAAGTTATATTATATAGTTATACATGTTTTCACAATTATATGTAACTGGCCTTAACACTAATACCTTTGTCAGTCTCTTATCACAGTTATTTTTTATTTCATAATTATACATCATAGAATACCCATTGGATTAAAACAGATAAATGAAGTTTACAGAGAACAAAAACAGAAGTCCTAAACCGTAGGAGTGATTGCATGTCCAACTGAAATTTTATTGAACAGGACAAATCTCCTAGGAAGTTCTGATAACAAGGGTGGAATAACAAATTTGATGTTAAAGAAAGTAGGATGTGAAATTTCGGCCATCATAAGAACTCCCATCATTCAAGTTGAAGAGATACATTCTTCTAAGTGACAAGAAAATTATTCGATCTGGGAGTCCATTTATCATTGAAATGTTGAGAAGTAGTCAGCTTCTTGAAGTACTTCTTACTTAACCTTTAGCACGGATTCAACTTTAATGTCTTAAATATTTATGATCTCAAACAATTTCCAAATACCTTCTTCCAAATTCAAGGATCCTAAATTCCTAATAAAGAAAAAACATACAGATTACTAGGATAGGAGTTACCTAATGGGGAGACTACAATAATGTCAAAAAAGTATTAAATGGATGAAATTCAATGTAGGGATGGCCGCACCGACCCACCCCTAATGGCACGGGTATGAATTGCAAAATTGTACTTGTAACCCACAACCAGCCTCGACTCGTTATGGCATTAGGTGTAACACAATTATACTGACCCTGACACCAGCTATTAATTAAATAAAATTATATAATACTAAAGATAAAAAAGATTTAAACAGATATCTCCTTATTTGATCTAAAACAAATTATAAGTTATGAATTTGGGATGGGGCAGTTCAAGGCGAGTGGAAGCAGGGCAAAATGGGGTGGGTATGGGGTGGTCGTTAGAAACGAAGCAGGGGGTGCAGCACGGCAAGGAGAAAACGTGTATGAGGTTGGTATAAATAATTGTTAAAAGGTAACGGGGCAAGTATTAGTTTTGTTTAACCCGCCTTAAACCCACCTCGTACCATTCATAACTCAAAAAGACTAAATTTTGTTAATATTTGCTAATCATCCATTATTCTAGTTGATTAGGGATCAAAATGATAAAATCAAGGTGACCATGATACATTACAAGTATATGTTCTCCTCTTAGAACTATAATAAGCTTTTAATTCATATTTCTTTGAAAAAGAGAATAAAGCACCATTTGGCGAATGGAATCTGTGACATCCAAGAATTTGATTT
Organism: Apostasia ramifera; assembly: GCA_019297695.1. NCBI lineage: Eukaryota > Viridiplantae > Streptophyta > Magnoliopsida > Asparagales > Orchidaceae > Apostasia > Apostasia ramifera. The sequence goes on along the minus strand of JAEMOT010003206.1, from coordinate 844,416 downwards.
GTGATTTAAAAATTAGAGCTGATTCCGACTCAAAATAAATGAATTTGGACCTAAATGTAAGGAGTTTGGACCTATTTATAAGAATATAAAAGTTGAAGGACTAAATTATGATTTTTTTTAAAAAAAGAGATAACTATGGAGCTGCCAACAGCCTACAGCGCCCAACACCGCCACCCATGCTCCCTCTTTGCCATATCTTGAAAAATTAATAAAAACCCTTTATACTTTCTGTTTTTTTTTACTGCGCCCAAGCCTCTGCCTGCTTGCTTTCCACTGAGCCAAGGAAGAAGAAGAAGAAGAATGAAGAGGAAAAGAAAAAGAATAAAAAAGGGAATTCAAGCTTTGCCAAAACGATAAAAAAAGTAAGTAATTGTTTCTCTTAAAATTAATGTTGGTTTATTATTATGTTCGTGAATATAAATATAATGCTACAAGAATATGAAATTGTGGTATTGAGTCAAGTATTCTATTAATTAAACATAGAAATGAGTTGAATTTGATGATCTGTAAGGAGATGTGATACTAAAGAATTTTTGTATACTAAAAACCGACGAGGGAAGAAAGTTACCTGTAATGTATTATTCGGACGATGGCGGGGAGTATACGCCAGGTGATGTCCTAAATGGAGTCACCGATACAAGGTGCAGCTCCTAATAAGGTTTCTAAGATAACAAGCTGTAGGAACTTTTGTCAAGCTTCTAAGTGAAAGAGGTATGAAAATGATAGATGTACATCACTAAACAGAATAATGTTATGATATTATGAAATTAAGTGAGTTCAGAGAAATGAGAATTTATGATAACAACTTTAATATGAGACATGCTATGTATTTGTATTTATGTGAATAATTATTGAGAATCCTATGATGTTACTTGTATCATTTTTTACAATATTTGTACATGTTTTAAAAATTCATGTTATACTATTATTGTTGGGATATTGCTTTACCTACAGAGTTTGTATTAACAGACTCCTGCTTTTTGATAGCAGGTATTGCACTGGAAGGAACACGAGACATAATGTGAGATATCGAAAGTTGCGGCAAGTGAAATTTAATTTATATGTTACATAGTGTGAGATATCGAAGGTTGTAACAAGTGGAATTTAAATTATATATTTCATATTGTAAAATTTGTATATCTGACGTCTCGGTTGCTAGTAGCTCAACCTATTGGAAAAAGAAAGTCGAATATTAGTAGCCGAGACATCACTTTTTTTAAAATCAATCACATATTTTTTTCACAATCACTTTGCATTGGTTATTGAAATTCTCATTGGATGAATTCAAGATGAAATGCTTTGATGTATATTTTTTGCAGATAATATTCTCCTCGTTAATAAGACTAGATATGAGGCTAAGGTAAAACTCGAGTTACGGAAGAATATCTTAAAGTCTAAAAGTTTTTATTTTAATAAATTAAAAATTAAATATATGAAATGCACATTTATTTAAGAAAGAAATACTTTATTAATGATATAACAATTGATAATAAAATTATCAGGAAGAATGAATGCTTTAAATACCTTTGATCAATCATACAAAATAATGGTAAAATAAATAGTGATGCATTAGTAGGATCCAAATAAGATAGATAAAATATAAAAATGCATCTAATATATTGCGTGATAAAAATATTTTACTCAGAATTAAAGATAAATTTATAAAAAAAATCAGTGAGACCAACGATAATATATGGTGTTGAATGTTGGCTTATAAAGAGAAAATATATAAACAAAATAAATATTACAAAAATGAGAATGCTAAGATAGATAAGCGGTTATACATGAAAAAATAAAATAAAAAATGAGCATATCTGCAAAAAAATTAGAGTAGCATCAATTAAAGATAAAATCAGAGAGAATCAGCTTAAATAGTTTGAACATATAAATTGTATATCGATTGAAGCTCAGTAAGCCAAATTGAGTTATTAAACTTTATTTTATAATTTTAAATTATTAAATATTGCCCATGTAAAAAGAGAAGAGAGAGACCATAAAAGACATGACAAAAAATTATGAGTGACGTTACACACTTAAAGCTAAATTAGAATTTATTAATTGATAAAGTATAATGAAAATAAAAGTTTTATGTAGCCAACCAAGTGGAATAATGACTTGATTATTATTATTGTTGTATAATTTTTTTTCAATTGTCAAATAAACCCTTAGTATGTTCAATCCTCCATAGATCAAGCACAACCAGATTGAATCCGAGTATAACTGTTAAAAATTATTCCTAGTGTCACCCAACAAAATGGATGTAGGTGAGTATAGTTCAGCCTCATTACAGTACTTATAGGTAAAGGAAAAGAGTTTGACCATCTGACCCAAACAAAAGTGTCAACAAGTTTAAGTTTAACAGCCATTGGTTTTAGCTTTCCAACCAGGTAACATGAAACAAATCTTGTGCACCCATTGGGATAAAAGGTGGTTCAAGATAGGGTTAGAAAGACGTTTTGAAAGTCAAAATACCTGTAAGAATGAAACAAGGGCTTGTTTGTTTATAATGGGAAAACTATTGTGTTTCTCATCACTTTAAAAAAAAGGTTGTTTCAATATCATCACAGACTTAGAGGATAAGGAACAAAAGAAAGGAAAAAATAGTTCACCTTAAATATCTAGAAAAGCAACCACCATCCACCATTCCTCCTAATTTGTTCTCCTTCTACCACTTAAATGGAAAAACTTGTCCTTTTTAGATATGGTGTTGATCCAAAACATCATGCAATCTAAAAAGTTGCAAGACATTGGTATTTCGTGGAACCTAATATATCTATATCATACCTATATCAAATATCAACTCTATTTGATACTTCATCAATACAGAAAACAGAGAGCTTCACACACATTAGAATTCTGAAAGAGGAAAAAGATTTACAATCCGCACGCTATTACCTCTACTTCAGCAACCCTTTCTGCCATGCATGTGTCTACATTCGTCAGACACTGATCATGTTGTATTATTTCTCTAACTCATTTGAACATATTTAGCTGAAAGAATTAAACTTTGGTCTTTTTTTATTTTAACTATTGATCAAAAAATCAGAGATTCCAAAAAAGTGGGTATGCATTTGCTTCAATTATATCATAATATCTAGGTTAAGGTCAAAATAATTGTGCTATTTAAAAGTTGTATCTTATTTGTATCAAACTAATTGATTTAAATTAAATTTTGAATTAAAATTAAACCAAACTTATTGATATATATTGAGACTATCACCTCACCTAAATATTCTGTAAATATTTGGGAAAAGATTAAATAAATTTTATGATATTTCTCAAAAATTAAATTTTTAAAAACTCAACAATTATTGAAGGATGTTTTATTTTTTTTCAGATTGGATTATCTATAATGTTCCGGTTTTATAAATCATACATACACAAAAAGAAAATGCACAAGAATCACGAAAGAAGGCCATGGATCGGCTGTAAACAAGACTTGTGTGAGCTCACCTGCTTTCTGAACATAGGAGAATCTTCCAGCTTCATGAGATGCATTCTGAAAACGTAGCTACGGCCCTTCTTTGTGCAGAAGCCTCATAAGCGCCGGCAGGCGCGGCACCTGTCCTTCCATGGCCCTGACCGCGAGCACTGCCTCCGATCCATCGCTTAACAGAATCCGCCACCCACCATTGCCGGCGTGGCCAACCCTCTTCAAAACACACGGCTGTCAATGCCCACGGCCGATCCCTCCGGCGAATCGACAATGCCGGAGATACTTCCGAGCCCCTGCAAGCCCTGGATTCCCGTCGAGGAAGGAAATGGCCGACGAAAACTGGTACGAACAGCAGGGCGAGAATTTGGCAGCGAGAGACGGAGGAAGCGCATCACAAATTATTTTTATATTCTATCTTTTTTTTTAGTTTTTTTTAGATTTACTTATTTTTCTTTTTATTTGTATACTTTTGAATATTTTTTTATTTTTTTATTTTTATTATAGATTTTTCTAATCTATTTATATTATAATATAAATAGATTAGAAAAATATAAAATAAATTATAAAATAAATAAATATTAAATAAAATTGAATTTAAAATTTAATTAAACATAAATCACCTAAAAATTATTTTTTTTCAAACTCAACTCAAAATTACATTTAGAAAACATTGCAGGCAGGTTCCTATAGTTCACTAATAATTATACATTAGTTCACATATACATTTTTAAAAAACAAATTCTCATGTTTTGATATGCTTCACTTAGGTCTCTATTTTAAAATTATTGAGACTTATTAAATTCTTATTTTTCTTTACTTTTAAGTTTCTAATTAAAATTTTAAAGGTTTAAATTAAAATTTTAAAAAATTCAGCTAAAATATAATTACAAATGAACTTTAAAAGTTTATCAAAAATTTATTCATATTTTATTAAAAAAAAAGAATTTGTTCATATTTTTATAACTCTCATAAATTATATGAATACTTACCTCTATTACTCTCAAGTTTAATAAAAAAATCACAATTCATTTTATTAAAAAGAGCTTGATTGAAATATTTATATCGACTTTAACATCTCAATTGAGACTTAAGAACCTAGATAAAGAATTTTTAAGTCATGAAATTGTGCGATATTATCCTCTAATCTCAAATTCCTAGATGATATTTATATAAAAATAAATAAATAAAAAAATACAAGAAACCACAAAGAACATAATCTCAGCAAAAATGTATGAAAAATCAGCAGAACTGGTTTTTAATTTGATTACAATTAAAATGCAATCTTACAACTATAGGGGCAAATATAATAAAAAAAATTTGCAGCTAATTAAGAAGAAGAAAAAAATAATTTACATTTAATTTCTTTACTTTAGAGCATATTATTGTTGCATAGATTTATATTTTTGATAATTAAATTCCTAAATTAGATATAATTTTAAAATTTTTCATATTAAAATTTTATAAAATATCGCAAATATTCTCACTCTCTCTCTCTCCTGACCTTGTTTGGTTTTTAACTTTTTTTTTTAACAAAAAAAAATATATTTTATTTTTTAAATTTAATAAAAAAAAATTATTTTAATATTAAAAAGTATATAAAATGTGTAATAAAATTAATCCTAATATTCATATTTATGTTGAATATGAAATAAATTTAATTTTTATAATTAAAATTTATATTGAGCCAAAAAAATAGCTCGAACTAAAAAGACGAAAGGGAGTGACGGGTCTCTTGTTGGCAAGTGGGACCCAAGTGTAGCAAAGCATTGAAAGATTTTTTTTTCTTATTTATATCGACATTTTTTGCTTAAATTAATAACAATTAGGTCCCTCTAACTGTAACCTATATACAATTACATCTGTTAGTTTCCAAATTAATTAAATTAATTTTTTAATTTGAGAAAACATGCAAAAAAATATATATTTGTATCAATAGAGACTTAATAATAATATTTTCTCTAAAGATTGATTTAGCTAATTTAAAAAGTACATCAATATTTTAGATAAAATGATCTTTATTGACTACCTCCAAAGTTATTAGATAATATTATACTTATCCATAATTTTAAAAATCTTTCAATAGAGTTCACAAGCTTTCAAAATATTTCATCATGGTCCTTCAATCAAAAAACTATTAGTTAAATAGAAAATTACTATTATACGATTCCCCCTCTCTTTCCCTCTCCCCATCTCTCATTGCGTAGAGCCACCGTAGTGTACGGCCAATGCAAGGCCTCCTAAGCACACAAGGCCGCAGTTACGCACAGTATCGACTTGCTTAGGGGATGCACAGAGGCGAGTAGAGTTGTTAAAAATATTCGAAACTCGAAACTCATTCAATTTTTTAATCAACTCGAAATAGATTCGAAATTTTTGAATCGAATCATAAGCTAGGGACTTTAGCTTGAAGTTCATTTTAAGCTGATTTTGATTTAGCTAGAAATTATATATCTAATACAAATAATTTTAATATATATGATATATATGAAATATTATTATATACAACTTAACTAGTAGTTTAGTAGTAGAGTAAAAAAAATTTAAAATTTATTCTTTCGAGATCTAAGAATCAAAATCTTTTAGGATACATAATATTCTTATATTTTTTACAATTACTAGTTGATTTGAATCATGATTCATGCAAGCTCAGAATCAAGTCGTTTCGAGCCAAGCTAACTCGAATCATGTTCTATTTTGATTTTAAATCGATTTTGAGCCGAGTTAAACTCAAAATTTTTGACTTCAAATTGCTTCCAACTTGCTCGCGCTTGAGCAAGCTTGCCAAAGAGGCTGCAAGCTGCCGACAATCATGCGCATGGGGAGAGCACAGTGATGACCCTGCATGGTCGAGCGCTCACACGTAGAGCAATGAGAACTCGCACGCAAGGCGGCCGAGCACTCGTGTGCAGGTAAGCATGTTAAATGGATCGTAGATCGAAAATTAATCGAAAATTAAATCAATTTTAGATCGAGCCAATCTAAATGAGTCGACTAATAAGCCAAAAGTTTGGCTCGGTAATAATTTCGAGCCAATTTTGAGTCAGGGTAAGCTCGACTCGATCTAGCTCGAAATCGGCTCGAATTAAAATACATTTTATATTATAATACATATATATAATATATATTAAATATAATATATATATATATATATATTATAAACTAAGTCGATCTTGAGCCTGATCGAGTTGAGCTTACTCGGCTCGAGATCTGCTAAAAAAAAATTGAAATTTAATTTATTTTCAAGTCAGTTTGAAAATGAATCAAAATCGGCTCGAAGTAGATTGAAATTGACTCAAGCAAGCTCGAAGTCGAACCCAATCGAGCTCGAGTCGTTCGAAATGTGATCAATCCGATTTCGAGTCAGTATTGGCTCGACTTGAAATCGGATCTGTAACGGCCCTACGTGCAGGGCAAATTATCGAAATTGGTTAAAAAAAAATTAATTAAAATATTTATGCCAACCTCAGTGCTAAATTGAAAAAAAAAATTTAAATAATGAATTTACATAATATTACACCTTATAGTCTCAAAATTTTGAATAATATTTATCTATACAAATGCTTATAATACAACACAAAAACTTTATACAAATAAAAAATAGTTATACTAAATGAAAAAATATCTATACAAAATATCTCCATCAAATATAAAAATATTAATATAAAACAATATAAATAGAAAGTCGAAAAATAGCCGTACAAAACAAAAAATACATATAAAAAATAAAAAATTATTCATACAAAACAAAAACAAAAACAAAAAAAATTACTAGCATTTCTATATTGTTATCACCCAACAACGCATGCGAAGACCTCCCCGAATATAAGCCGTCAACGAGTCCCGCTTGTTGTGCGCCGAAAATTCAAACACAATAATTTCTCCCACTTATGACATTGCTTTAACCTCCTCATTAGCTTTGTATCACAATAACGCTCTAAAGTTTTATTTAGTTCAAGTTTTTTTTTAAACAACAACAAACAACAACAACAACCAAGCCTTAATTTCACTAGGTCGGGTCGGCTATATGAATCCTTTGTTCCATTGCGCTCTATCAGTTACCAAATTCTTATCTAAATCTAAATAACTAAAATCACTCTTTATAATTTCTTGTCATATCTTCTTTGGTCTCCCTCTTCCTCTTTATACATAGGCAAAATCTAATAGCTCAATTTTTCTAACAGAGCTTCAATCGGCCTACGATTTATATATCCAAACCATCTAAACCGGCTTTCTCTAAATTTATCCTCAATTGTTACAACACCAACTTACTTTCGAATATACTCATTTTTCATTCTATCATTTCATGTATATTCACACATCCACCTTAACATCCTCATTTCTGCAATATTTATTTTATTTGTATGTTTCTTCTTTGCAGTCCAGTATTCAGCACCGAATTTTTTTTTTTAAACAAAATAAAAAATACATTTTATTTTTTAGATTTAATAAAAAATGATTTTAATATTACAAAATATGCATTGTATTGAATGTGAAATAAAATTAATTTTTATAATTAAAATTTATATTAAATCAAAAAAATATTTCAAACCAACTAGCCCTAAATCTTATCGCACAAGCAAAGCACACAATAAATTATGCACATAGCACACATGTGACATTTAATTATTCACATTTAAATATTCTTTTATTATAATGGTATATTCACAACACATTAATTATTTTTATTGTACAACAATCAATACTTAAATCTCAAGTAAATTTAAAACTATGCTGCAATCAACTAGCATGTCATCTTTTTTCAATCACTGCATTTTGGATGTCAAATAAAACTCACATATAAAGAGAAAGAAATACTACTAACATGCCACAATTGAATTTACAAAAAAAAAATAGAGATAACTACCTACATGCCACAATATTTCGCTTTATTTATGCATTACCCATCTATTCTTAGTTAATTACGCTATGCACACTCAAAAACATCATAAAATCTTACATACACACACTTTCACTTGTTTTCATTATAATGAGCAATTATAATTTTCCAATAACCTAATTATAATTAGGTTACAAAAAATTTGAATCGTTCATCATATTATTTTAAGAATATTTAAATATATTTTAAATGAAGATCTTAAAACTTTGATGTTTAGGTAGTGGCAAGAGAAGGAGACATCCGCAACGTGAATTGATTTTAGGACAGATCAGCGCTTTAGTGTGACATCGAGGAATAAAAAAAAATATATACTATTAAGAGTAAAAATATAATTTTAATGATTTATTAACGAAATATTTCTTTTCAAATAGATTTTGACTGGGTTTTAACTTAAGTGTGTGTATGTAAGATTTCATAATTTTTGAGTGTGCATAGCGTAATTAACTAAGAATGGATGGGTAACGCATAAATAAAGTGAAATGGTGTGGCATATAGGTAATTATCCCAAAAAAATAACCATCAGAACTTCTATATGTTTTGTCTATTTTATTCAGAAAATCACTATTTTTTTCATTCCACTTCAAAATTATAATAATAGTATAGTTTGAATATGAAATCACCTAATAACAAGACACGTTGTTTCCCTACTGTGCTAAGAGAACACGGTTTCGTCCCTATTTCAATTAAGCTTTCGTGAATTTCAGGATCCATTTGAGATTCAGAATCTTATGCACACGACATACGAAAACATACTTATTTACATGAAAAACATCTAAAGCATAATATTTTCATACAGGTTTATGATAAATTTATAAACAAAATATGATTCTTTTTAAAATAGCTATTTTTGCTTCAATGAGTTTCACATCCCTTATCAGTGTATGGACGGCTACCTCTCGAGCACAGGTTGAGGTTCGGCCTTAATGGGAAAATGGAGCGTTTCTTGTGTTGAGTTTATATTATGTTAAAAAAAAAAGGGTTCCTCAAGCAAAAGCTGCTTTGCCTCTCAACAACAAATTGGGGGCCAAACTAATATGAAAATAAAAATTATAACTTATATAACTAGATTTTACATTTGAATGCCAGAATGAATGCAATCTGTATGTGTTTCCAAGCACTACAATGAAGCAGATTCATTTGTACCAACCTGCAAAGATGTACCTCAGCCAGAAGCATAGGAGGCATGAAAAAGCCTGCAGAAAATAACACAAATATTACATTAGAATTATCTTTTATACCAATTAAAAATAACACAACAAACAGCCCAAAGCTTGAATTTCAAGCCTAATCCTAACTCATAATTTAGTTCACTGAATATATGGAGAGAAAGAAAAAACTTATTTGATATTCTCAATACTGGGAACCAAAATTCAATACTAAACAGTATTCTTTTTTAAATCTAGGGAAAATAAGTCATGCTCAGAGTTTCATTCGTGTTAATTTCTATTTTAAAGGGATTGTTTTAACATGTGTACAACTTATTTTCTAAAGAATATTAACACTATAACTTTTACTCAAAATTAACATCCATTTTCCTGCCACATGGTGTGATAACTAATTGCAAATTTATATTGAAATAGAAGGTAAAACGAAAGACCTGGAAAATTAAAAGCCTGATGCAAAGTGTCTTTTCCGAGCACTGCCCGAATAATCTGAGAAATAGGTTGACGAGCGTCCCATCTTTAGTTCCAGTAAGCAGTCCAGTTTTAGGATCAAATCTGTATAAACAGAGATCACAGGCATCCCGTTGAAAGCAACATGAAAGAGTATATGGATTTTTTTTTTTTTTTGATTGTGTATCTAGAATTAGTTGCAAACATACCGAGGGAGACGATGTCGGGGGCATGGAATGATCTTAAAAAGCTGCGCAACCAAAAAAAAAATGAAAAAACTAATATGTAAGAATATAAAATTATTTTTGAGTCATAACCAACAATCTGAGGTTAATTGGTGACCGAATATTTAATATGATATCACAATAAAACATCTCAAGTTCGAACTTTGATAATCTTGAATTATCTCTAGTATAAAGTAGAACTGTAGAACAAAAATAAATCGCTGCAAAGCAAATTGGAGTGTAAGAATATAAAATTATTAAATTTTTTGGTCAGTTGGTAACTATAGATTTAACACAATTAATAAACTAAAATTATATGCCTATTGAGACATCCAGGAAGCTGACAGGAATCATCTGGACAAGTGCATACCTGAGGACACGAATAAAGGAAATTCAGGACTTGAGGCAAGAAGAAGAGTAGAAGAGTCTCACTGCAAGTAGCAACATGTAATAAGTCAACGGAGAAAAGTGGATGCAGTAGTCTCTTAACTCTAAGTAATCAATCAAGCAACACCACTTAAATAAGAAAATGGTAGTCGAAAGCTTGTACAACAAAAGGTACATTGCACAGAACATGCTATGAAGATAAGAGAAAGAAAGTCATACTGTTGCTTCTTCATCATTCAAAAGGAACACATCTTGAGTCAGGTTTTAATGTGAAAACAGATAAAATCATCAGTATAGACTGGTGACTAATTGACTATGTATTCCATAGAAGACACGCATGCCTCCCAATCAAAATGTTAGGAAAAGTAACAATGAAATCCTCAATATTGTATGCAACAGGTTATGAAACTTTAATCACTTCTTTAACATAACTTGAGTATGCCGATTGAATTCAGAAATAAAATACATTAGCAGTATTAAGCATTAGCAAATGAAACTTGACGTTCATATGCTGTAGTTTTAGCAATCTTAATGGCCAAAAGAAGAAAGGTTGTTGCAAGTTTAACCAAGGAAACTTGTCTACAACAAAAAGTTTTGGAGGAAGAAAGAAAGCACAACTTGTGAATGTATCTCAAATCCATTGGCCTAAAGTTGTCTTCTTAAAAAAAAAATGAAAAATTGAAGCAATGAACAAATAGTTTCTTAAAATTAATAGAACATAGACACGAGTACAAGTTACTTTTATTTAGATGAAACTAACCATCATCAGTCAACATTATTAGAAAATTGATAGTACCTTACGTATAATAAATTCGACCATGATGTATCAACAACAAAAACTAGCTGGTGCCAAATATATGGATTTATCTCCTTCATTTAACACAATGTAAAGTACCGTTCTCTCTAAGTACACATGAGTCAAGATCAATGAACATGGATAACTATACAGCCTCTATAGGCACCATACTAGCCTTTTTCTTGATAAAAGCTTATAATGCAATCCACTCTAATGCAATTACTCATACATCTGACCATCCATATTTCAGGTATAATAGTCTTGTGAATATTTTGCTATCTAAGTGCTCAAAACTCACACCCATATAACATTTGGATGTAAGAAATTTTCACATTTAACTTGATATGCATCTTTTTGTCACAAACTTCAAATATCACGAATCACTTATAAAACAAAGTAGAAGTACAAATGAGATATCCCTGATGAAAATCATGGGCGACAAATGCCATGTCATGTAATCAGGAATAAATTCAAAGAGACCTAATTGGATGAAGAGGAAGATGTTTAGCATGAAGGGATGAGTGAGTCCTTAAAAGGGGAAAGCCTGATGTACATGGTTCTCATCATCGTGATATCTGAGGAAAGGTGATAAGTGCAACTTTTACATCACGTAGTATGGAGAGGGTCTCCAAAAACCAAACTATGACCTGGGTACAGGGAAATGAACGTATGGATGAACCATTACATCCATCACACCTGACCATGAAATGGGAAAATGAAAATGCTTCAGCAAGAATAAGGAAAATTGGTAATAGCTTCAGAGGTTTTGCCGGCTTGGCATGAATTGTTTATTCACAAGTTAGAACTTAAAACAGAACTTTTAAGATTTTGAGTGTCAACACTGACTGTAACTCAACAAACTTCTCCAGCAGTTAGAATCCAGATTGCAAGAGACAAATAGAAGACAGCTTTCACGAAAACTTGTAGCATCTCTTGATATTTTCAAAAGCACATTGGAAAAGTACAAACCTGAAATGACCTAGTATGCCAACTACAGCCATGGCCATTCCGGCGAAATATGTATATGTGTCACCCACAAAAACAGAAGAAGGAAACCTGATTCAGTTCAAACACTAAAATTAACTAATTGTAGCTAATAACTTCTGAAAAACATATAGTGACATCAGTTCTAACTATTAAGCAACCCATACCAGTTGTAACAAAGCAAAGCCAACGAAGTGCTCAACAAGGGAAGCACTAGGTAGATAGAAAATGCATGAGCTTGCTTATATTCAGGGTCGGATGATGCGCCAATTTGCATCACGTTATGTATAAGGATCTACAAACGAACAAACAATAATTCACTTAAAATTATCTGTTAGCATGATAAGAAGCCAGAAGCTGAATGCAACAAACATAAATGCGTGGCCTTTTTCTTACTGCAGCTGAAATGACAACAGTTTGTCCTGCTTCAAGGCCATTGATACCAGCATGTATGTTGATAGAATTCGTGCAAAACACTGCAAGCATGCCCATGTAGAGTTTGTATATCCAACCTATCATTGTACAGTAACATGCAAAGATTTTAAAGTTAGGAAAAATTTATGTATAAATTACATCGGAGGACATAATTTGTTCAGTATTAAAAAAAGACTTGATATAAAAAAAATTAAGACAACAAATAAGGAAATCATATTGTAGACATATATGCCATCAAAGTGTGAACGTCTGCATCAACCACATACCTAAGTCCAGGACTGGTACCCCAACATACTGGATTAGAGGCTTTGGTATGATTATTGTTGTATGTCCTGCATATGCCATCAACAATGGAAGTGCGGCAAATGATGGAAGTACCAACTTTCTGTTCATCAAATAACAAGTTACTGTGTGCCATCTATTCAAACGTGACAGTTAGATACAATAATCAAATACAAAAAGGCATCTCCATGCCAAAGGCTCCTCACTTGAGAGCATAAAATAGAAGGTGTCCACTGTAAGCAGCAGTCCATTTATTTTAACTAAAGCGACTTACTTGTCAAACCCGTCATCATCTGGTTGCAAAAGGGCAAAGGGCAACCTTTACCTTTGTAGCCTTTACCAAATATAGGTGGGAAGAAAAATTATTAACTAATTATCAGCCCAAGATTGTGACACTATATTTCTCTTGTTACATAAAACAAATTAAATTACTGCGTGCATGAATTAATCATGATTTCAAGATGGAAGTCACTTGGCAAACAATGTAAAGGATAAATAGCAGTTAAATGTGAATATATGTTAATCTATTTCCAAATCTATAAAATTCACACAAACATACAAAAATGGTACACTGATGCATAATTAGTAAGGGAAGATCATACACTCTCCAAGGAATGTCAAGAACATCATCAACAAAGCCAAGCAGAGTCATGAAGCAAATACATGCTAGAGCTGCATTGTATTCAACGAGCCACTGCAAGAATGAATAAAGTCTTTATCAATCAAAATCAGAGCCACTTTAGCATAGTTTTGCTTCAAAAATGTCAAGCTACTCCAATCTTTCTCTTTCAGCAACCGTACTGAAGGTAATAAACTTTGGCATTTCATATCTTGCTTGTAATAGCAGTTCATAAATTAAGCTCTAAAAACTCAGCAGCAAGGTGAATCTATAAGTGCAATGACTCCACAACTGTAACAAATAAAAAAACATATCCCTATATCTAGTGAAAGCAAAAACAAACTAATGAGGTAGAATACAAAGGTCAAAAGGAAATTGTAATGAATACAATCAATATCTACTGGATTCCAAGTGTCTGTGTATATGACAAACATACATTGGAGTCCGCTGTAAAATTGAAATGCTGAAACAATATTGCGATCACCAAGTAGACAATTCCAATGACTATACCCAATGATTCAGGCCTAAAAGGAAAACAGAAAGAAATAATGAATCAAAATTCATAGAAATATAATGATGCAAGTACAATAGGTAAACAATAAATGACTACCAGTCAGTAGGCATTCTTATTGGTCGTAAGCTATGAAGCACCGATACTTCGTGGAGCCTGACGTATCCGTATCGTATTCGTATCGGATACCGATACTCCCCGATACTCCACCGATACGTATCCGATACGCCTCGTGGCGTATCAATTTTTATTTTTAATTTTTAAAAATCTGATACTCGCCCGATACTTGCCCGATACTTGTCCGATACTTCTAATTAAAGAAAAAAATGTTGAAAAAGTTGCTCTGGCCTACACGATAGAAAGTAAAAAAATATATTATACATAAAACACAACTCACTCATAGATTTAAATAATAATATTGAGAGATATACTGAACTCACACAATTAGGATTGCAAAATGCTTAATGCACGCTAGTGTTTCGGCAATAGAAAAGGAATTTGGTATTCACAAGCAACTGCATTATCTAATTTTTATATATCAACTATACTATCTTTTCTTCTATTAGACACCGATCATTTGTTTTTTACTTTAATCAAACTCATATTATGAAAATGATAGAACTTTGATCTTTTTTATTTTGTTTATTTATTTAGTTAAGACTTAGAGAGAGGAGAATATATATCTACTTTAACTAGATTAGTATATATGAGTTTATGTCACATTATCTATGTTATTTTCAATTATATGTCATTTGTATCGAGCTAATTAATTTAGGTTGGATTTAAATTAAAACTGAAACTAATTTACTGATGTATATTTAAACTCTCATCTCATTTAGATAATTTGTGATAGGTTGAAAGTAATTAAATAAATTTTAAAATATTATTTTAATTTAAAATCTTTTAAACTCAATAGTTGTTGAAGGATATTTTTATTTTTTGTATTTCAATTGTTTATAATATTTTTTTAGTGATATTAATAATGTTTAAAAAATAATAATTAATTTGAAAAAAAAAATTAAAAGATTTTTTGAAAATTATAACAACAAAATGTATAAATTATTATAATTTACTATAGATTTATATCTTAAATATGAGAATATGACATATTATACATAAATATAACAGTCGTATCCTAACGTATCCGTATCCTACTTTTTTTAAGTTTGGCGTATCGTCGTATCCGTATCGTACCGTATCCGTATCGCCGTATCGTACTCGTGCTTCATAGGTCGTAAGGATGTTATTTTTGTGGTTCTCTGCAATTTATGAAGAAACATAAACCAAACAAATGCATTCAGCATATGGATTAAAATGTCAACTGCTATGATTTTCAAAAAAAAATGTCTGTTGTTATCTCTTCAGATTATGATACTCTGATTCAGCCTTACAAAAATAGATACTGATTCTCACAGAAAAGAGAGTTCGCCAGAGTGCTGCAAATACTAAAACATGTTTTATTACATGTGCTAATTATGTTGAACGTGAGTTTTAATATGTTGTACTCCATTCATTAGAATGAAGAGATCTCCTATAAATAATAGGAGAACCAAACACGATGTCTCCTGTATTATAGAAACATTATGTTTGGTTCTATTATTTATAGGAGACCTATTCCTTATAATGAACCAACGTAGTTAGGGTTCAAAAATCATATCGGAGTAGGCCTTGCCTATATTCGGACATTGTTTCCTCCCATCCACCAATCCACTGGTGCCTTTATCAATACCTTGGTTGCAACCTTCAAGTCACTTTCTCCGCATCATTATCATGGATCCTCCTTCCAAATCCATCCCTATAAATCCACACAAATCTGTTGTTTCTTCCACCGTAAGACCCATAAGCCCAAATCACCATGTGCCACAAAAGTATATTAAGCCCTGCTAACCCTATAAGTACCAACATAATCCAATTCATTATCCACTCAATAGCTTAATGGTGTACCATAAAATCACTCTCAGGCTTTATTTAGTTACAGTATATTTTGAAAATATTTGAAGTTTTTTAAAATAGAAAAAGAAATATATTTTAATATTATGATGTGAAATAAAGTTATTTTATTATTAAAAATTGTGTTGAATATGAAATAATTTTTTTTTTTTTTATTGAAGTATGTATGGTATGTGAAATAAAGTTAATTTTTAAGTTTGAGATTTATATAAGATGTGCAATAAAATTGATTTTTAATATTTAAATTTATGTATGATGTGAAATAAATATAAAATATTGAGTATTTTTGGAAGAATTTGGTGTTTTTTCCCCTCAACCAAACAAGGCCTCAAAGTCAGTGTAAGCCATGTCCCTCGTCAAATCTAGATCAAATCCTACATCTACAGCATACCTCCAAACTGTAAGGCCTACTTGTAAATTCACTCATTCATGTAATCGACAACCCTTGTCTAAAATATGTAGCATGTAATCAACAACCCTTGCCTAAAATATGCAGCATGTAATAATCAACACTCTTTTTCTTCTTCAACTACGCAACTTTCTCTTATACATCTCTCATTCAATCTAAACCCTCTTCTATTTGTTCCACCACTGAACTTCATAGCATGAACTATCTCCAAAGGTGGAGGGCCTTCAAATTTCTCGTTAGCTTCCATAAGATGACACAACTTGATTCTCTTTCTTTTAATATGAATGACACAGTAATATAAGTAAAAATAGTAAACTTTAGACAATGTTGTCCTATGTAAAAGCCAAGATTGGAGCTTTCTATCACGTCCACTAGAATGATTCAAGGGTAAGCTACCCATGTCGGACTCTCTTCCCCATTTATGTTTAGGATAGCAATGTCATGTGTGCTTACGCTCTTTACTCCAACCTATTCTCCTCCACTTGGCAATTTATTTGTCCAGAATTATTACAAACACTGTAGAACAAATGAGATGAGGTGCTATTGTACATATCTTTTAACCACTTAGCCTGCTATGTGATGAAAGCTCATCACAGTGAGTTCAATCTTAGTTGGCATTTGATAGTTTGATCCTAAGTATAACACTATTGCATTTGGTGCTATTGAGCATCCTTCTACTTTGCAGCCTACTACTAAGTAGCCCACCCATGTTCTTAGTACTAGAAGGTAGTCATGCTAGTGCTTGCACCCAGTTAGTGGTTGTGCTAGAGGTTAGGGCTGTGATAGCAACACCATTCCTCCATGTGCCAACTATGATCATAACAACAGTTCACATAACTGTTTTTGGGAGAAGTTTGGTTAACCTTTTCCTAACGCAACATGTTTCCACTCCTAAAACTGTAAGTTCTAATCCATCAGGTCTTGCTTCCACTGAATAAGCGTTTGTCATGATCTCCTGGGCTAAATAAAATCTCCACCTCCAACAATCTCAAGAATATCTATCTAGTTGAATGCAACCTTCTCCTCTGGTACTTCTTGGGTCTTAGACTACTAAGCCTCTTCTCGAACACCAGATATTGGTGAGTTGTTTTCCTCCTGGATAATTCATCTTACCACTTGTTACACTGGCTGATTTCCTCTGTTTCTCATAAATTTCCATGGTCTTGAATGGTATCAGCTTTTGTGTGTAGACCAAAATAATACAGCACAAGCGACTTCTAAATTTAGTAACTTCAACCTCATTAACAACTACTTATGAATCTTCTTTTGAGGCAAATAAAGTACTCAGTCCAATGAGTATCTTATATTATAAGTGAAAATTTCTTGGCTTGTATTTTAGATGCAGCTTTATTAAAAAATATCAATCTTTCCAACATATCTAATAAAAATCAACAAGAAAATATCTTCATTAGTCTTTGCTCCCTGGAGTTTCATAATTCATACTTATGCTGTAATCTGAACATAACGATATTCATGTTTCACTTAAGGTGTTGAGCGTAGAACATGTTCCTTATATGTATTAGCTATGTTACACTGTGTTTATGAACTTATTCCCCACAATCATTGTAAATGGCCATTCTATTATCTATATTAGATCTCTTCAAAACAACTGAATTATTCATATTGGATGGGTGAGCAGAGATGTAAGATAACCAGGAGAGACTCTTGAGTTCTCAAGTAAACAGTAAACTTGACCTATTCTTAAGGTTGATGAAGCCTAATTTCCCTTTCCATAATGAGGTAAATGTTAGGTCAATTCAAGCCAATATTCAAACGTTACCACATATGCTCATTTCTCAAAGTTCCACATATGCTCACTTCACAAGGTACCACAAAGCATGGATTTAGCATATTCTCAAGGTACCACATATGCTCATTTCACAAGGTACCACAAAGCATGGATTTCTATAGAAATTCTAACAGTTGAAGGTTACTAAGCCTTTATGGTAGGGGTCCCAAAACGCCTAAAGTCCATCTTAAAGTCACACTCACTAATTTTTTTGTATTTATTTTATATTCAACACAAATTTTAATATTAAAAACATTCACATCATACACAAATTTCAAACATAAAAAAATAACTTTATTTCAAGTCCTACACATCACTCAACAAACATTAATTTAATTTTATATCCAACACAAATTTTTTGCATTAAAATAACTCTGTTTCTCATCATAATATTAAAATAATTTTCTTTCTCTTGTCATCCTTTTAGCCGACCCCACCTAGTGGGATTAAGGCTTGGTTGTTGTTGTTGTTGTTGTTGTTGTTGTTGTTGTTGTTGTCATCCTATAAACAACTCAAACTAACTCAAAACCATACTCCTATCAAGTGGAGCCTAAAATTTGATTTTATATGCTGTCACACATAATCCTGTTTCTTCAGGCCTGAAAGGCACAAAAGTGCAATAACTGAGCAACTTCTACTCTCAGGTTTAGCCCTTGATTTTGATATAAGTCTAGTTGGAGTTCTATTGTGGAGGAGAGGAGTCTCATTACTAAATTTTGGTATCAAGTCATAATGGTTCCTTTTTCCAATTCCTATACTAATCAGGGAGGAAACTTTACTATGACTCGATCCATTTAAGTCTTGGAGTCGACAAACAAATTCAAAAAGGAAAAGCAAAGAAGGGAAGATGGCTAGGAGAGACAAATACGAACACTTTGACGTTTCCCTGAGGCGTTCCCTTCTTATTGATGTCGTAACCATAGAGATTCCTCCTCAGGACGTACCGCGCGGCCACTGGGATCATCCTGAGGGTAACGAGGAACCCGCCGAAGCTCATCGCAGCGCAAATGGAAATTGACCGCCTCAGTTCCCCCTCAATCTCGTAGCGCACAAATAGCAAATAGAAGAAAGGCAACAAGCAGGCGGTAGACACGGCGAGAACGACTCCGTGTTTTGGTGGCGCCAGCGGCGGATCCTCCGTCGCTGCCGATGGCCACGGCCGGGAATCCCCTTGCGGCGGCTTCTCGGCAATTGACGACGTCTTCCTTCGAGTAGCCATTGCCGCGTGAACAGCACGAGAGATTGCGACGAGGGTTAACGGCTACTTGATTTCCAGCATCGGTGATCACACAAATCACTCTGATTCCGAAATCACGAAGGGAAGATGTATGGCGTAGTTCTCAAAAAAAAAAATGTAGGAAGGACGGAGGGGAAGTTCTATGCGGGTGAAGGAGATCCGACCGCTTATATTTCAGCAAGTGGACGGACGGATGGATGAAGAAAAAAGTTCGCATGCGAGATGACCGCTGGATTCATGATGGTGGGCGAATTGATGATGTGGCTTGTTGTGATTGGTTTCACTACGTGCTTCATGCTGAATGGATTTGTTGCGGTCCCATCAACCATCCAAATAATAATAATAATAACAAATAATAAAATATTTTCAATAATTTAACATAAATTTTAGGGCAAATTTCACCCAGGTACCTGAATTTAAGGGTTATTATCACACAAGTCCACATTTTTAAAATTATATCATCGGGTCCTTAGGTTTTCAAAAATATCATCTGGGTCCCTTTTTTTTATTTTTTTTATTATTAAAAAATATAAAAACTACCATTATACCCTTACCCTCCCTCTCTCCTCCAGATCTGGCAATCGCGTGCCCCACGCAGCCCCGCGCCCCCCTGCGCAGCCTCGGGCGGCCTCGGGCGGCCGCACGACACCG
>JAEMOT010003206.1:780274-824110 GCA_019297695.1 Apostasia ramifera | reverse complement strand
GTGCGGCCTCGCGAGGCCGCCGGAGGCGGCGCGGCTGCCGGATCTGGAAGAGAGAGGGAGGGTAAGGGTATAATGGTAATTTTGTATATTTTTTAATAATAAAAAAATAAAAAAGAACCCAGATGATATTTTTTGAAAATCTAGAGACCCCGATGATATAATTTTAAAAACTCAGAGACTTGGGTGAAATTTGCCCTAAATTTTAATATAAAAAAATATTATTTTATTTTACATATTTAATAATTTTTAATAAAAATATTAAATATTTAGTCTATAATATAAAATAAAATTAAAAAATATTTTTTTTTTTATTTTTATTTTTTAAAAATTTATGTTATTTTTATTTTTTAAAAATTTATGTTATTTTTATTCTAATTTTAGTCCTCACTTTAAATAGTAAGACTTTTTTCACTATTATTTTTTTTTAATTTGAAAAATATAATCTGAGTGATCTGAGGCATGAATTTAGAGCTGCTAGCAACTCAAAGTTAAAAGCCCAACGAAATTCTTATGTACATTATATATAGTTGTACGTATTAAAAAAAATGAAACCATTAGGATACCTTTAGAAAGTCTCTTATTTGTGTTGTAATACTATTTATTATTGAAATTCTTATATTTATATTATCATAAAATTTTTATATGAAATTCTTATATAAAATATATTCTGTATATAAACTGATTTATAGTCATAATATAACACAAAGTTACTAGTTCAGTAATATTAGATTCGTATCACAATTCTAAATTGTCAATTATACAATTCTAAATTATAATATGCGAATTTGAAAATAAAACCACTCTTAAATATTGTTGGATCAATGGTTGATGTTTTAAAATTTTAATTAATTTTGAGTTTATCGTTTAAAGCAAACGGTAACTAACATATATTACATAATTATGTAATATTTTAATTAAATTATTATATCATAATTTTTAAATAAAATTTTGAATCAAATTAAAATTAACACAATTCAAATTAACTAACAAGCAAATCAAACTATGTTGAACCAGTTTTTTTACAATAACCTAATGATCAACTACATTATAATTTTTATTTTCAATTAATAGAATATCTATTTTCTATTTTCAATTATCAAACTAAGATAAAGAGAATGATTCAATTAATTAAATAAATAAAGATATTTATATTTAATATTTTAACTGAAAAAATTAAAAATTGATAGAGGTCAAATCAATAATAACAGCACAAATACAACTCTAATCAAAATTGAATCACACTCTTGCTTATATTTTGAATTAAATCAGACATGAAATAAAAATTTTAAATTCAATTTTAGATAAAATCATTAACAGCCCTAAGCGGATTTCCTCACATTAAAGTCTTACAGAAGAAAAAATCTTAAATAAGTAGACACCAAACTTGTGTTTCTACAGATGCTATGCACCAGTAATTCTTTTTAAAAATGAAATTACATATATAATATTATATTTAATAAATTATTAAACTATTGTTTTAAGCTTAAATATGAAAAATTATTGGGTGCGGATGGCGCACCGTTCGGACGCCCAATCAGAGGGCGTCATGTGTGCCCAAACTCAGCTGTATGGCACACGTGACGCACTCTGATTGGATTCCGGAGAGTGAGCCGTCCGAACCAATAACTTCTCCTTAAATAGATATTTCAAATCCAAGCTATCGACTTAAATGAAACAAAAATGATGACAAGTAGTTAATTTGAACAGGATGCATAAAATGCAATTTGTGATTAAAATTCTTTGTAAAATATTAAGTATAATATTTACTAAATATGATAAATACGTATTTCTCCATAAAAAAAAAATTGATGACAAAAACCTTAAAGAGACTGGTCTCCAAACAAAATTTAAACCTACTGTTCCAATATACTGGGAAGAAAACATACTTTTCCTACAAGACTCCTAAGAAGAGATCAATAACTGATGCCAAAGAATTAAAATCTAAAGTTAAATTGACGATGATGAAAAAAAAGATAAAAATAAAAATGCAAGCTGCAGGTGGTATCCATACCAGAAGTTTGGAACCAACAAAAAGTATTGATATCTTCGAGTTTTAAACCGTCTCTGCTTGTTATTGAAAGCAAATTGATATTAACAGGTTGGAGTGATCTCAAAGAAAATTGAGTTTTGCAAGCAACTTTTCGCAGCAGTTTATCCGGTCAGTCAATCCAAGTTTGGCAGCCTGTAGCGGAGAATCACATAAATATTTTCTTCATTAGAAAGAGAATTTCGATAAGGTGGTGACGATGCTTACCTGTGAGCATGAAAATCATCGGCGATACAGAATGTCATAATGGCCAGGACGGTATAACAAGGTTATGAAAGGCTCTGTTATGTTGCCCGACGCAGATGATGACGAACTGCTCCCCTCGGATGAAGCAGCAGTCGGAATGAAGTCGTGATGATTCACGGCAAGTTCGCCTTTGTCGCATGAGCTACGGTCGAGGTATACTACTCGTATGGACACACCCAGGGCATCAGTCATAGCAATGATATGTACATGATCACACTCTTCTCCCATCGGCTCCACAGATGACTTGCAGAACTGTTTTGACAGACCATTAGGATGAGAGGTGTGCGCAAATCAAGCAGGAAAAATAGTTCAAGCATAGATATACAAAGCAACATAACACGAGCAGCGAGTTCTCTGTTAGACAAGGTATGACTTGTAAAAGGATTAATGACAAAGGCACCTAAACGGATCCTAGCTGAATTAAATTGGGGAATTCAATGAGAATGGTGTAAAAACAGATCCCAGCTCGTAGAAATTCTGTGTATAAATGATCCGTCAATTCTTTCAGAAATGAACAAAAAATAGCTTCACGACAATGTCAGAGCCTATAAATGTTATGCACCTCACCATCTTGACCGAGGAATAAGCACCGACTCTTCATGTGTTTGTTGCCATAAGAAAATTGAACTAATATCAATTGTTATCTGGACTTCACCTTAATGACTGCCAAAATTACAACTTCAGCTTACGGTAGAGAAGTTGTATCAAGTTTTTGTGTACCAAGTATGAAGTATTTAAAAATATGTGCAAGAAGCCATTTTTTTTCCAACTTCATGACTTTTTTAGGAGTTCCCCAACAATTATGATCAAATTACATCAGAACCCTGATGTCGGGGGTCCATTGCAAAGAGGCCGAACATGCAAATTAGCTGCATTTTGGTCTCTGAAGTCACTGGTCAGTTACAATTAGCTCCCTACATTACTTGGAATGCATAAAATACTCTTCATAACCTTAGCTCTTTCAGACCACTTTTTCTTTCTTTTTTTTGGTTCTCATTCACAGCTCTCTCTCCTAGGGTAAAAGAAAACATTTTAAAAAAATACATAAATCATTTAAATACTTACTATCACTAAACTACACAGTGCGAGTAACCTGGGTGAATGATGTTGGCAAATGGGGTACAAATGTAATCACAGGAGTATTTTGGACAACTGGCGGACCATCCTAAAATTCCCGTAATGTGCTTAGGACCCAGATGCGGTTAATTCAAAAGTTGGGACAATTTGTAATAGGCCCCCAACCTCAAGGCCCAGGATGTAATTTACAAATTGGAAATATTCATTCCTGCAGCTAGCTGTAGTTTTTTGAAACCTTTTTTTTTTTGGAAATTTGTGGCCAGCTGTAGTTGGTTCTAGCTAGTGAATTAAGATGTTTTGACAATTCTTAGACATGTTAATATTGGTCCTTTTGCATCTTTTACAGGTTTAGCCCTTCTTCTTATTGGTAACCCCTCATAAGGTATTTCAATACTCCCATTAAAGTACCAACTTCATGAATAATGAAACCATAAGATCTTAACAGAGTTCTTCCTTCGCTTCTATCTCATCCATTCAAATATGCTATCTAACCTTGTTTAGCTAAGTTAAACTCTTCCATTAATCAAACATTTTACTTTTCGAGGAAGAAATAGGCAATTAACTATAAATTCTTGCATTTGTAGGAAGCCTTTGAGCCCCCTAGAACTCTGAAATCTTAAAGTTAACTCCTCTAACACGAAAAATATGTTTCAAATCTGTCTCCAAGAAAAGTTTTGACGGTTAAGTCATATCAATTTGACAGACTCATCAGCGCTTCATCTTCTGAATGCACAAATGGCAGGAAGAAAAATTTGTGTACGAATTTTTTGGATAATTAGGGTCTAGGAATTCTCACATGAAGCAGCTACTTTATTAGAAAATTGATTCCGCCACCAAAATCACAATCACTCACATGAATTATCATTAAGTCTAATCAAACAATTGAATTATAAACATCAAAAATAAAGAGGCTAATAAAAAATAAATAGGGACATTTACATAGATGACACACAAAACTTTGAATATTACACCTTTTAAATACATGCCACCCCTAAATTCAAATTATGTAAAAGGGTGGAATGTAAGTAAAATTCAAAATTTTGTGTGGCATATGTGTAATTATTCCAAATAAATATTATGGGACAAAAAGTGGCATTGAAAGAAAGAAAAAAACAGTAAACAAATAAAGGGCTTAACTAGTGAACTCAAACAGATTTCAATTAATCAAAATAAACCCATCAAAGATATCATAGCACAATCTAACAGATGTCTCCAACACCTTTTTCCTTACTTTTAATCCCTCATAAGGTATTTCTATAATCCCTTAGAAGTAGCCATCCACATGTCTTTACAACATATCGTCTATTGTCTAATGTCACTTCTTATTAACAAATTTCCACAAATATGAACTAGCTATGTACAATTTTAAATAAAACAAAGTAGAAGATCCTACTGTATTAATTTGAGTGATGGTGCTAACCTGATCAACGCTTGTATTTGTCAAACCCGCAATAAATGGTTCAAAAAATTCTGCTCGCTTACGTATTTCACCAGAAGTGACAAATCTGAAAAACATAACAACTAAAAAACAAGCAAAATGAGGAATGTTTTAAGAAAAGAACAAGTAAAACAGCTTGGGAGCAACCTGTCTTACCATAATCTGAAATGCACTGATCCCGGCTCCTTGACAAAAGCTCCTCGATGCTAAAATAAAAATCACCACATCCATTCCCTTGATAAGCAAGAGCATTTACCAAAAACAATAGCATAGGACAAATTTCAAAGAACATAACAAATATGCCAATAAAACTCAACAAAAAGTACACGACTGAATTCAGTGAGGATATGTACCTCATGGAAGTCATAACACTTTCCAGCTGCTCCATGAATATCTGAAAAGTATAAATAATTTGTCACAAGTTCATCTAGATTGAGCTAAAAAATGAAACATAAAAGTGCAAATTCAGAGTTGCTTGAAATAGAATACAGTTGTCTGTTCAAGGAAAAGAAGGAAATTAGAAATTCAAAAGCAATAGTGATTGGGACACTTGACAACATGCCTGAGATTCCTTCCATAATTGTTCGATGTTAATTAAATATCCAAAATCGGGTTGACATGGATTGATTGAAGACAGATTACAGATTTCTATATTTGTACATAAGAGATTTCATTTGATTTAGAGCTGGTTTGACAAGACAGATTCACCATATTTATTTTATTAGTATAATTTTTTACATATTATAGATGTATTTAGTATTTTGTTTCTTGTGTTTATTTATACTTCTTATTTCCAATGTAAAGGGATCTTTATATGATGAGGACGCCTACTATAATTATATTCAATTCGTGACGAAATAAAATTTCAAGTTCGAGTGACACCTTGAATCAACTAATAGAATCGATATCGTGGATCGGGAATAGTATGACTAACCTTAGTAATATTTAGTCATCTTATTAAGTAAAAAAAATATTCCTATTCCCTTTAGTGTTTTTCCTTGAACCCATTTTCCGCTTTACTTCATGCGAAACCTCTGCAACCTTATACCTCGCCGCTCTAAACCTTTCCAAGTTCAACCATACAACACAGACCAGCAACCATGCCCGCCTCACACCGCTTTCCAGCGTCATTCGTCTTCCCCGTACACTACATCCACATTCGCCACCTAAGTGACAATGGTAGGCCAACAACCTGCAACCCGACCCATTGCGACCGCTCTAAAGCCAAGGGCTCATGACACCAATTCTCGCATCGCACATCCTGCATGACATCATGTTGCCCATATTTTGCATTCACCTAAGATATCCTATTTGGCTCGATGATTTAGATTAGCTCAATCAAACATAGCTCAATGATTCCAGTAAACTCAATTAGGCAACTTGCTTCAAACTCTCTAGATTTTTAGACCACGATAAAATCTCCTCCAATTTAAATTATTTTTCATTACTTGAATTTAATTAAAATTATTTGTTCGTTCTACTATTCATTTAGTTACAAATTGAGATATCAAATATCAATCGAGAGAAAAATTACTGTTTGGATCGAATTTTTAAAAAAACCCAATTAAATACTCAATGCTTATTGCTCTAGATATAAATATAAAATTTGATTTTAATTTTAAGATAGTTTAATATGTGGGATTTAATCGTCTTAATTTATCATGCAATTGGCTTTAGAAAATATATACATTTTAATTGCAATAATTTGCGAATCAAATTTATTGGTTTAAAAATTCACATAGTACATTCAATTCTGTCTAGCATCAATTAATATAATAAGTGAAAAATATAGTGAAGGGTGCTAAAAACTACGATTTAGCAAGTGACTCATATTTTAGGCCCACACTTTTAAAGTTTCGATTCAAAATAGTCAACCAATTTAGGAATTCTTCTCCCAACATGAAATCAACTAAATGAAAAATAAATAATAGTGGTAATTCTACTAGGCCCCTGAGGTTTGTCTAATTTGCTATAAAGGTCCACAAATATCAAAACATGTCGTTCAGGTCCATAATAATTACTATATAATTCACCATAGCCCTAGCTATTTTTAAAAAGCTTCCAATCAGGTCCAACATAACATTTTCGTTTAAAATACTGTTATTTCATCAAAAAATAAAATTAAATTAAATTAAATATTTTTTAATTACGATTTTATCCCTCGCAGGGCGTCCGCGCAAGGGCCGCCTGCGCGAGGCCTCGAGCGCCGGCAGCCAGCAGCATTTGTGTGACGACCAGATTTGGAGTGTTAAAATTTGAAATATTTTGGACTCAAAAATAATATTTTTGGACCTATTTATGAGAGAAGGAAAACAGAGGGACCAAATTGCAATTTTTTCCCTTAAATGGGATAAGCACAGCCGCGGAACCGCTTTCGCCCGTGCCGCTCTTCTTCCGCGTGTCGCCCGCGCCAGGTGAGAAGAAGCTTTTCTCTCTCCCTCTCTGTTTCGCCTGTCTTCGCGCGCCCGTCTCCGTTTTTGCGTTTCCGCCGAACCCAGCGACGCCAGCAGCTGCCGCTGCTGCCAGCAGAGGAAGAAGAAGAAGAAGAGGAAGAAGAAGAAGAAGAAGAAGAAGGGAAGGAGGAAGAGGAATCTAAGCAGGGTTTTTCTTGTCCTATTTCTTCGTATTTCTCCGGCTGTTATCGAGCTTTCAACATGACGTATAAGAGGTAGGCAAGAGTTCTAAGTTGGTTATTAAATTAAATTGGTTGGTTAATGCATTAATTTGATATATGTGATTCTATGTGATTCTATGTGTTATGTTGAAGTACAAATGATATGTATTGCCTATATTTGTTTTATGATTGAATCCATGTCACAGGAATTATTATACTACTCAGAATATTTCATATGCATGATTTTGATAAGCTATATGTGGATTGGTATATTGATTTCTATGTGAAATAATGTATAAGAATGTTAAGAGCATGATGATATATTTAACTGAGTTGTTTACCAAGTCAAAAGGCAGATTATGATCTGCGGACTTGGAACAACAAGATGTGATTATAAAGATGTTTTGAGATCGACAATGTATTAAAAAGGATTTCTTGATGTGTTTATGTCCCTGCCTGCTCGAGCCATGCCAATGCCAGATGGGGTAACCTACCCAAATGTTGGGGATGGTTGCCAAGATATGATGGTTACATATTATGTGGCACTCCTTTAGATGTTTTAGGAGTTGCCAAGAATCCTATGTATATGTGATAATGAAAAAGAGGCAGTTGTGACGTAGACCAAGAAACCGGGGCCCAAAAGATAAGAGTTTAAAGAATAAAAAGGCTTAATAGCGGATAATCGTTTTTGCATGTTAATGTGACATCAGCATCTATTTTATAACTATCAATTGTCCTGATTATTTATTAGTCATGTTGATAAGAAAGTATGATGTATATTTGCTTGTAATAGTCTTTATTTAGCAAGTTAGTGCTTATTGTCTACTCAGTCCTAGAGTTGGTGGACTGATGCCTTTATTGGCAGGTACTGGTGAAGAATGAGGCACACGGGAGGTTTTCGAACACTGAATCAGGGGGGGTTCTGTATTTCAGTTTGATCCTTTTCTTACTGTATAAACTATGGTTTGTGTATAAATAATTATGGGTTGAACATGATGTTTAAATAGCAGTTGTTATTTCATTATGTTGCTTCCGCTGTATGAGTTAAAGATTTGATGTTTAATCTTTCCTTTGATTCATGTGAGTTTCGTGGTGTCCCGAAAAGGGGACGTCACGTGTGGTGTTCTCGAAAGGGGGACGTCACAGTTTGTGTATGGGTTGCCGCAGCGCGCTACCTCGCACACAGACGCATTGTGCGTGGGCGTCCGCATGTAGCCCAGAGTGCCAATGTCTGCGCNCCCCGTGCGGCCTTAGGTGCCGGCGTCCGCGCGCGGGTTGCTGTAGTGAGTGGCCTCGCCCGCAGGCTCCCACGCACGGGCCGCCTGTGCAATGCCTCGCGCATAGGGCATTTGCGCGGGGGCGGCCTGCGCCTGGCCATGAGCTCTAGCGTCCTGGCGCACAGAGCATCTGCGCTCTGGCGTCCTCGTGTGCAGGCAATTGTCGCACACGGCCTCAATGGCTTATTTTGAAAATTAATAGACTAAAGAAGAGTATTTTTGTCATTTTACAATACATAATAAATTCTGTCACGGAGGAACCACGATGTCCCATGTAATATTTTTTATGGACCTGAATAGCATGTTTTGAGATTTATGGACTTGTGTCCAAGTAAGCAAACTTCAGATGCCAAAATAGAATTACCCCTAAATAATATATATACACATACATATATATCTATATACATAAAATTGCAAAGTTTTTTCTCCTTCATTTTCTTAGGCTTTTCCTTACTCTAATCAAATATGAGTAAGGTTTATGTCTCTAATATGATAAGACAAAAATGTAATATATTGCTAAACATATAAAATTAAATTTAACCTTTTACTAATTGAAGGAGGACAAGAAGAGAAATTGCAATAAAGAGAAAACAAGACCTATAAAATTTGCAAGGTGAACTTAAAGTACATTTTAGTTCAAAATATCCTAGGGACATTCTAATGAATGACAACCCAAATCAGATCATATGTCATGGCACATTGATGGATGCATTATACGTATAACTAATCAAATCTTTTATTATTCATTTTATTTATTTAGTGGATTTGTTTAGTCTGAAACTGACAGTGCAATTATCCCTTTTACAAATAGATTCTATAATCAAACATTTGAGCAGTGCTACAAATGAAAATTGGGTTTCAATGGGGTTTAATTCAGGATGACATCAAAGAAAAATTCTAGAAGGGATTGAAAACCCAAAAGAAGAGGATAGAGGAACCTTCCATAACAATTCTTTAAACTCTAGTATTTTTAGAAAATAAAAAATTATTAAAAAAAAAGGAGAGAGAAGTTCTCGCTCAACCATTCGTCATCACTTCTCCACCCTCGTCGTAGTCATCTTCCTTCCTCATGTCATTATTCTTCCTAGCATAATCAGGAAAAAGTGTAGTTTTGCTCCTTGAGCCGAGTGCCAATGTGAAGCAAGAGTAGTCGAGTGAATCATTGTGAAGAAGTTAAATTTTGTGAAGGTTTGTGAAGGAATGAATTGCTATCAAGACCATATGCAGATCAAGCTTAAGTCTTATAACACGCTTGGGGCATCACTCCATCAAAGCCTCCATTCTGTTTATGCTCGGAATAGGAAATTCCAAAAGCCCTCTTGTGAACAATTGTTATATATTTTCCTATAGCATTACAGAATAACAACAACAACGACAAACCAAATCTTTATCTCATTAAGCGAGGTCAGATATATGAATCTTTTATTTCTATTACACTCGATCAAATAACAAATCTTTATTTAGCTCCAAATATATAAGATCACTCCTTACAATTTTGGCTGTCTTTCTTGGCTTTCCTCTTCCTCTTTTTACATGAACAAGATTAAATAATCCAACTTTCTTTATTGAAGTTTCTTTTAGCCAACAACTTATATATCCAAACTATCTAAGCCAACTCTTTCTGAGCTTCTCTTCAATTGAGGTCACTCCAATTTTTTTGCGGATATACTCATTTCTTATATTATCCTTTCACATATACCCGCTCATTCACTTTAACATATTCATTTCTGCGACATTCATCTTCTTTGTGTGTTTCTATTTTATAGGTCAGCATTCAGCACCATATAACATTGATAACCTAACTGTTTTATAAAATTTATTTTTTAAGTCTAAATGAAATTTTTCTATCGCACAATATGCTAAATGCACTCCACTTTATCCAACTTACTTGGATGCTGCTATAAAAACCAAATGCATACATTCTTTTCATACCCTAAACTTCTTCATTAAATCTCTTCATGAAGAAATAGCTTTTATAGTAAATCTGTCAGGCATAAAACCAAACTGATTCTGTGATATTCTACTATCAAGATGTAATTTATGCTCAATAACTCTCTTCCAAAGTTTTAAAATATTGCTCATTAACTTAATTCCTCTATAGTTAGCACAATCTTGTACATCGTCTTAATTCTTATAAATAAGTACCAACGTACTCTTTTTTCATTTATTTGGTATCATTTCAGTCTTTAAAATCATATTAAACATCCTAGTGAGCCAAGAAACTCTATCTCCAGTTCAACTGCTATTCTACACTTCATCTTCTTTAAAGTCTTTCCAACTTTAGCTTTATTTATATGTTGTATATAAGAGCAATTCTTATCTTCCTTTTGAATGATAAAATCAATAAGATTAATCGCATTATCACAACCATTATTGAAAAACCTTTCAAAGTAGCTTATCCATTTATGTTGAATGTCTTCATCTTTAAAAAGTACTTCGTGATTCACATCTTTAATGCATTTTACACCAATACAGTTTTTCGTTTTTGTATCTCTTACTTTAGCAAGCTTATATATGTCTTTCTTCTTCTTTGATGCCTAATTTTCTATAAAAATTATCAAAAATCGTCTTCTTTGCATTACTAACTGCTTTTTTTTTTTATTCTCGTCGAGCAATTTTGCCACAGTAAAATCAGCCCCTTTACAGAAGGAGCCGTGTAGAGTTGTTAATGGGTTAAGTTTATGTGAGACGTGCCTCAACTTCAAGGGTGTGTTTGTTTGTAAGGTTAAATTTAAGAAGGTTAAAATTAAATTTGGATAGAGATATTTTTTTATTAAAAGTTGTGAATGATGTGAAATAAAGTTAGTTATTATGTTGGGATATGTGAGGGATGTGATATAAGTTAGTTATTATTTTAGTAATATGTGTAGGATGTGAAATAAATTTAATTTTTAATATTAAATTTTATGTGTGATGTGATATGCCTGGTTAAAATTAAACCAGGTTAATTTTAAACTCCTAGACAAACGGGTTGAAGTTTAAGTTAAGCTTCCTTTGAGATAATTAAAATCTATTCGATTTTGAGTTGAATCATTCTTCATTTTCAATCTTATTTCATGATTTAAATATTTATTTACATATATTATATATTACATGTAAATTTTTAATTAAATTTGTACGCATAAATTGTATATTTATACCTTAATCTCTTCAATATATTGCCCTTACAACATATGTAAACACAAAATAAGAATATATATTGAATAAGCCTAAATACGTATGATTTTGTAGATATTGTGTTGATCCGAATTAAATACACTTCATTTCGAGCGAGTTGACTTCAAAAAATCAGAAAATTGAGTCAAGTTCAAATGGAGTGAAAGGCAAGTGAATTTCAAATTTCAAACATAATTGACAGCCCTAAAACCATTGTCTTTGAAAAGCGAATTGGGATGCATAAACAAGCCCAAAGAAGCAATTCAATGCCCTATAGGGAATGCTTCTTTCTAGTGAACTCCCGGCCATCAACTTCATCATTGTGGAAGCTGACACAATTACATCAGCCCTCTCCCCCTTCTATGATAAATAAAGTAGAAATTCTTAATTGATTATCAAATTCACTCGTTAATTGTTTTCAAGTTGAATTATTGACATCTTAATTATTTGATTTTATTAGACTGAGTAACCCATACAATTAATTTGGAAGAAATTACGACTAGAAATATATTTTGAAAGAACCAAATTTAGCTCTAAAACCCTAGATCAATATGCTGAACTACAATCAATTGCCTAATCTAACTCGACAAATTCTATTTTACCATTGATCCAAATAAATATAACTTTTAAATAAGTTTAATTTTCTAAAAAAAAAGTATTTTTTTTGAACCGCATTAGGGGAGGTAATGGAAACGAAGAATTCCTGAAACTTATCTCAACAATATAGTTAGAGACAATACGCATTGTATGGTTTTCTATTGGAGAAATGCCAAGTTAATGTAAAAAGGTGTTTTATTAACAAATTTATATAGTGACAGTAAAGTTTTGTAGTTATCCCCTTGCAAAAACAACTCTGATAGCATTATTTTGAATTGGGATGCAAGCAAAGTGGTTGTTCATATTATGCTTGAACAAACGAATCCTTTCAGTGGAGGTTATTTCTTTCAGAAGTGGGTGATGCATTGTAGGCGTTGTTTATGCTTCTAAAGATGCATATTAGCAAAGCGATCTCTGGGAGGTACTGAAGCTACTTCTGAGCCAAATTGAACTGGTTGTGGTTGATGGAGATTTCAATTGCATCATGGGATAGGAAGAAAAGTAGAGGGGAAGACGCTTCAGAGTTGCTACACAAAATCAGAAGTTCCTTGACCTTTTACATGACACTCAACTATAGGATGCTGGTTTCTCTGAGCTTTACTTTTACCTAATACAATAAACGGTCTAGGGGAAAGAAGATTTGGAAGAGATTGAAAAAGATGTTGTTCAACTCTACCACTGTTCAAATCCTTTCTTTGCAAGTCACACATTTAGCTCGCATCAACTCTGATCACTATCCACTGCTACTAAATTGTGGGGCAATATCTTCAAGCTGTAGGGAGGTATCAAGTTTGAAGATGCTTGGCTAAGGCCACAACGATTGTGCAGCGTGCTTAGAGACATCCAGCCAAAGGCAACCCGGCTTCAATGTTGAACAAGAAAAGTGCAATAACTATGAAGGTGTTGAAAAAGTGAAGCAAGAAAAATGTGACTCCAGTGGTCGAAGAGGCCAGGGAGCGATCACAGGGTGATATCCCAAGAAAAGGAAATTAATAGAGCAAAGTGCAGCTCCTGAAAGGCTTCTGGGCCGATAAATAGTAGTAAGAGGGGCATAGGAATGAATCGTCCCATATCTAAAAGGGATGGGAGTTCCTGAGCAGTATAAACAGATAACGTGATCTCAAATAGTAGAGGTGACTTTTGGGGAAAAACCGTAAGGCTAAAGACAGAAAATTCTGTAATTTAACGTGCTTGGGCCGGAGTAATATTTGAATGGGTGATCACCCGGGAAGTACTCAAGTCGTGCAATTTTCAGAAGTCAAAGCGGGCAATACCTCTATATTTGAATCACCGGATATTACAAAAAAGATAGGGATTTGTTAGACAAAATAAAGGAGATGGATCAGGCCATTCTTTCACTTCAAACTAGAGAAGCCACTTTTTGTGGCCTTATAGAGGAAGGACATATCGAGTTGCTTCAACTGCTAGAAGAATGTGAAATTATCATGGCAAGAACTGAGACTTTGTAGTGGTAGAGGGCTAAGGCCCAATGGCCCATTAGATAGCAAAAGGGGACAAGGACACCACCTTCTTCTTCTTCCACACACCAACCACAAGAAGAAAGAGTTGGGTTATTGGACCTTGCCCATGTAAAAAGAAGAAGAGGAAAACCACAAAGACATAACAAGAAATTAGAAGAAATGATCTAACATACTTAGAGCTAAATGAAAAATTATCATTTGATAGAGTGTAACGAAAACAAAGAATTCATATAACCAACCTAACTTAGTAGGATAAAAACTTGATAGCTATTGTTATCTTGTGTGCTAAGTATGGTGAACACAATCCTCAATTCAAGGAGAGACGTGATTCTTGGATATAGAGGCTAATTTGACTTGGGGGGGGAGTGATTAATGGCTACATGACCTGGCTTGTCGAGAAAAGGGCAACTCTCTCTTTTATGGGCGCCCTTTATTGCCTATTATTATACTGAGCAAATGACCAACTTATCTCAGTATGCACACTAGAGAGTTCTTTGCTACTATTGCTAATGTTTCTAGAAGGCTTCAATAAGATAGGAGATTGTTTAGTTTGGAGCTCAGAGATGGAGTTCTGGAGATCAAGAAGCATAACACGGGAGGGGATAGGATTGTCTGGGCTAGTACTGATTCCTTGAAGATACACACTGCACAGCTTTTCGCTTCTCAATTCGCATTGAAGGGCGGGCCGCTCGATGGTGATTGGTGTTGGAGAATTCGACTTAACCGAGAATCTATGCATTCTTGTTGTAGTTTTACAAGAATGACATCCCCACCAAAGCTTGGTAGTATAGGAGTGGGTTGTCTAACACGACCATATTCCCTTAGGGATGTGGAGTGGAGAACATTATGCATTTGGGCTCTGAATGCAAATGTTGTTCTATGCAAGACATTCTTCAGCAACATCATATTTTGTTTTCACTAATCTTTCTTTATAGGTTAAGTTCGAGGCAATAACAAGGGTGGCCAGGTGTAATAAACAAGATATGTGGCTTGAGCTTGAAGTTGCAACCATTTATTATTGCTAGTGGATTGGTAACTCTAATGTTCATGGTAGGCTGATCCCCTCAGTTAAAGCTACTGCTATCATTGTACTAAACATCACAATTAATGTTCTGAACAATCATGAGGGCCATTGGAACCCAAACCCCTATTCGGCCTTGTATCCCCACTTTTGATAATCGGGTTCCCCTACCTTCAAAATAGATCTAAGTAAACTTTGATGATTCAGTACAATGTGGTAGTGTAGCTAGACTTCGGTTCATCATAGGGGATCACCTAGCTAACTTCATCAAGGGTGGAGGTAGAAGAATCCTTATGAATGTTGTGCTTAGTGCAGAGGAATGAGTAGCACTCGAAGAATTAAAGGCTATTGCAAGCAACAGCCCGAACAACCTTGGGGTATTTGGCTAGAATGCGATTCTATAAAGGTACTTCAACTCATTCAGAGTAAATTGGACCAACGTGAAGATACTCAAAGCAAATAAACCTCACTTTGCAATGTGGAAGTCATGTGGAACAGCAATTAGAAGGGGCACGCGCACTTGACTGAAAGCTTTGGCGCAGCAACTTAGCATTAACTTCAGCACGACGACTTAGCATAAGCTTCAGCATTTTGGAGCTTTAGCCAAGACAAAATCGACATTTGGAGCATCTGTAGAAGCTGATTTTAGGCCACTAGGAACAACATTCGCAGCAGCAAGGTAACAATACAACCAAAATAACTCTCAATTTCAATTTACTTCTGCTAAAATTGAGAGCAAGTTTGCAAATTATAGACAACAGGCACCCAAGCAATCCAGGGAGCAACTACAATTGTAAAAGAAGAGTAGCATGGAGCAAAATGGGCAACATCTCACATAGAAATTGGCAGTCAAGGCATAGAAGAGCCAACGTAGCCCTCGACTATATCCTAGGATATCAAGACCTGAGAGCCAATAAGGTGGAGGCCAACAAAAAGAAACAGACAACAGCAAGGGTGAGAACAAAAATAGTGCTACCTCTCCTCTCCCTTCCCAGTGAGCAATATAGTAAGAAAGAAATTCAAAAAGGAAAGAGGCCTCAAAGAAGAAAGATCTTTGTCTGACTAGTGTGCGAGAGTTCAAGAAGACTCGAATGAGAGATCCTGTCTCAGCCATTGTAGTAAAGTAAAGGATTATGCCTCAATTAAGCACACCCTAGCCCACTAAGGAGGTTCCTGTGTTGAGTGATTTCTTTGATGTGTTTATAAATGGTCTTCCCGATCATTTACCCCCAATGCGAGATATACAACATGCAATTGACCATGCACTATAACCCTCTCTAACTTATCCCATTATTGCCTAAATCCTATTGTGCATACAAAGTTGAAGAGCCTAGCAGATGACCTGCATGAGAAGGATTTCATTGGAAAGTCTTAGTCCGTGTGTTGTTCCCACATTGCTTACCTGGTTCATGAAGGATGTGCATAGTCGCATCATCAATAAGATTACTATCAAATATCAACTCCTTATTCCCTGCCTTGATAACATGTTGAATAAAAGTGGCTACCATCAATTTGGATCCATCACAAGGTATATGAAACAAAACTATCAAAATGGGTGATGGTCATTAGGCGCTATCGAATGCCCCTAGCACTTTCATGAAGCTGATAACCTAAATCCTACATTTGTTCATCGACATTTTTCACATTCTATAATTCGACAATTTTTTGTGAAAGTATTTCGACAACATTTTGAACTACTACATGACTAGGGAGGATCACCTTGTGCAAATATCTAAGATTTGTCAAAAATATAAGGAAAGATAGCTTGTATATGAATCTTAAAAGCTGTGCTTTCAAGAATAATCAAGTAGTCTTCTTGTACTTTATTGTCTCTTCTGAGGGTGTGTTTGTTAACCCCAAGAAAGTGACTGCCAATCGATCGTTCCCTAGAATATCCATGACATGCATTGCTTTTTGGCATTAGCAACCTTCTGTCATATATTTATCTATGATTTAGTATCATCACAATGTTGATTACTGACTATATTAGAAGGGATTATTACAAGACAAAGGCTACTACTAAATTCATCAATAAGATCAAGCTTAGGATGAGTGAAGATCCCGTGTTAAGACTTCCATACTTTTTGAATGTGTTTTGAAGTCTTGTGTGATGCATTAGGTATTGGGATAGGTGGCCAAGAAATCACCTAGTTGCCTTATTGAAAAGTTGGACGAGGCCAAACTAAAGTACACTAGCTACGACAAAAGAGTTTTATATTGTAACACATGCATTGAGGTACTGGCAACATTATATCTAACCTCACAAGTTCATTCTATTCTTTGATCATAAGATCTTGGGTATTCGAACTCACAAAAGAAGCTAAACTCCAGGAAAGCAAAATGGGGACAGTTCCTTCAAAAGGATGCTTTAGTACTAACCCAACGTCTATTTGGGCGGCTCCCGATGGAATGGATAGTCCCGCATTTACTTAGCCAAATAAATCTTTTGCATAGAATCTCAATTCTAAGTTTCATAGAAAGGAACTTCCTTGTCGTTTTTACAAGGAATGGTTATTTCTTGCAGAATAGAAATATTATTCAAAATTACCATTAAGCATTTTAATACTTATTTAGGGTATTTTGCTTTAACTTATTTTAAGTTTTATTCAATTGCTCTTAAATTTTATTTTACTTTTACTTTTACTAGAATTGAATCTAATTTTAACTTAACTTAAATATAAGATGCTTAATAAATTTAATGTAATTATGATTAAGATATACCCATGTGCATTTTAGTAATAAAATTTAATTTTATTATATTTTAAATTAATTTTGTTTAATTTTATGATACTTTTAACTGATTTAGTTCAAGTTTCACTATTAATTTCAATTTTAATTAAGTTAGAAATCTTAATTCAATTTTAGTACAATTTAAAAGTTTTGTTTAATATTTTGAATAAATTTAATCTAATTTAATTTAGTTATAAGATTTAATTTAATTTTACTTTAACAAATATAATTCAATTTAACTTAATATAATTCAATTTAACTTAATATAATTAATTTTACTTTTATTTAAACATTAATTTTATTTAATTTTAATTTAATTTTACTAAAAAAAATTAACCTAATTTTAATTAAGTTACATTTAATAGTATTTTAGTACTTCTCCAATCATTCAGGCATTATTTCTTAGGACATTCAGCTAAGTAGACGAAGGAATTATCATTCCATTACACTTAAGTAAACATAGCAAAACATAATTTTATCTTATTCAATTCCACATGCTTTTCATTCCTTCGAGTAATATCAACATAAAAGATAAAGCAGGGATCAAGAATCGAATAGTAGATGCATTGTGTCGTAGGCTCTAACATTTTATCTACAATAAGCATTGAGGTTGTAGGTTTTGACTACTTCATAAAGGCCTACGAGGATTAATCAACTTTTGAATTATTTATGCTACCATGATGGATGGTTAGTCTAAGGAGTGTGAATTTTCTAATTCAAGATGGATCATTTTCATGATCACAGATTGCCTACCTTGTACTTCCATTAGGTATTTTCTCGTTTGGGAGCTACACATGGGTGGATTAGCAAGCCACTTTAGCCGCAATAAAACAATAGAGGTCATGGAAAGTCATTTCTTTTGTGCGAGTCTCACGAGAGTATGTATAGTAGCCCAGTGTCAAACATGTACTTTTGCAAAACAATAATAGGATAATATTAGGCTTGAAATGCCATTACCAATTTCAGATCATGCTTGGCAAGATATTAGCATAGAATTTGTCCTCTCAAGAGAGATCGTAAGTATAGTAGCCCAGTGTCAAATTCACAAAAAAAGTATAATATTGGGCTTAAGACACCACTACTGTGTTTGGCAAGAAATTAGCATAGAAATTATCATTAGTTTGCCTAAAATGGCTAATAAATATGACTTTATGTCATGATTGATCAGTTTCCCAAGATGGCGCACTGCCATGTTCCAAAATTTTGATGCCTCTAGGATGGTCGTTCATTGTTTGATGAGATTGCAAGATGGTCTAGTTTACTCTCTCTAGCATCATTTCCAGTTTGTTCTATGAGAATCTAACTACATGGTCCCCCAGACGTCATCTCAGTCACCCCACCACTCTGCCATCATCCCGCTTTCGCCACCTCACCACCGTGCGACTACTACCATGCACGACCACCGCCACTCTAGCATCGTCCTCTGAGTAACAGCGCCATCGATTCTACCTCCCACACAACATCATCAGCCTGATTTTAGTGTTAGGACTCTCTCGGGATAGCCTCTATCATGCTACGCCAGTAGAACCATACTAAGGTTGGCGATTGTGAGTAAGAATGGTTTAGTATAACCAAAAGAGAAGAACAATAAATAGGCCTAAACTATATCAGTGTACTTATGAACTTACATTGAAGAAATCCTCATAAGTAAATTCAGTGTAGCCAAGACTCTGAAGTGTCAACCTACATTGTATAACTTTTCTAGTTATCCTCTCAACCTCATCAGCATCTTTTGTTACTAGAATATGTTCCTGTGGATTTTAAAAGTAAAAAATTCTCATTAATCTCACAATGAGCACTTCTTCCAGCTGCTCCAAAAAGATTTTTAAGACTTGAAAAATTCATGTAAACTTACGAGATAAGCAAACATAAAGCTCCTAAAGAAGCAATTCCCGTCTCCCCGTGTACGCCTTAGGGCAGCATACTGCTCACCAAGCAACTGCAAATGGAACAGTTGAATTAACAAAGTAATCAAGTAAAACAAGAAAAATGTTTAGAATGACACCAGCAGATAGCAAAATTCAACAAACCCTGATTTTCTCCTTAAGGATAGGATCGCCCGACTCAAACTCAGCTTCTAAGGCAGAAAGTGGATCCTGAAACACCATGAAGCACAATTAGTCAGAAAAGATTGTTCTAAATCTTTTTCAGTGGTCGATCAAAAAATAAATCCTTTTTAAGTGGCCATGGAACTAACACAGCTATATCAAAATCATACAAAAACCAACTCTGCTCAAAGAAGAAGTTAAGATATTGTACTCCGATGCATTGCATAGTTAGGAAAGTTAAACTTTTACATATGTTTGAATAACTAATATAACAAATAAATATGTTGCAACCAGAACATGAAGATGATGTAAGCAACTTGACTATGCTCTGTCAAAATAATTGCATAGTGGAAGTCAAAATGTTTGGCAAAGTTTTGCATATTGTGATTTTAGAACATCACGACCATCTTCTATTAGGCTATGCTAGACACCTCTCTGAGCACATTTTAATAGTATAGTCAAGCATTGTAATTTGCTCCATAAAATTGAACAGAATAACCAGAACTGCTAGTTTTGAATCAAGTAGCGGGAGGGCTAACTACCTCCTATTTGTAGGGGATTGGTGAGTAAGCCATTCATATGGCGTGTCAAGTAAAGACAGGCCAACAGGAATAGTAGAAAGATCAAGAACATCTAAGGGGGCAGCGAAGATTATGAATTTTGTGGCCAAAGAAATCAAAGCAAGCTAAAATCAAACAAAGCTATATATCTCTCAAGGTTTTGCTTTGGGTCGAAGTTTGTTGTTTGAAGGTAATTTACATCAATTTTCTTTATCGAGAAAGAACCAAGGAAGCTTTTATCAAAAAAAGAAAAAAAGCAATCAAGAAAACATGAAGATCAAAATATGTCACCGTATGTCATGGAACACGCTATAGGACACTAACACAAGAGGACGCCATATCAGACAAGTCATGTGATGCATACAAATAAAAAAAATTTAAAAAATAGAAGAAACTTTTCAGACATAGTATGACACTTCAAGAAACAATATGACACCTTGGAACACTTCTTAGACACATACAAGGACATACCTAACACTCCAAGCCTTTTTTCATCTTTTTCTTCTTGTGCTCTTATACTTGATTTCATCTACAACTCATCTCAACTTCTTAAAATATTTTATTTTAATTCTTCTTTTATTCTACTCTTTTATTTATCATTTTTTATTCCACTTTTGAATGATTTGAGGCATTAAAAAATATCAAATCTATCTTCCACATTGTTATGATATGCTCGTGCACAAAATCTAGAGGTATCTTTTTTGGGGGTAAACATTGGATCCACTCGATACTTTTTACGAAAATAAATAGGAAGAATATGACCCAAATTAGCATATATTAATGTATATACATAGTGTGACACATCCCTTATAGCATAGATACCCATGAAATTACTTTCTTAATGAATAAGTTTACTCAACCTTAGCTGACTAAAATATCTAAGCACCTATTACATACATATAAAAAGTAAATAAAAAGATCAATAAAACCATGTGGCTGTTGCAATCAAAGCAATAATTACACAAAGTATTATATAAAATAAAACATTCATAGGATAAAATCTAATTAGGCTTTTCTATGCCAAAAAAAAATTACTTCTTTGTATTTTTGTTCATTATTTATAATCTAGCTATGTTAACGACATAAATTTATTGACAGATATAACTTAATCAAAAAAACATTATCAAAAATTGTTCAAAAGTGATAAATTAGACATGATTATGGAATTACTAATTTTTTCGGCATAAATTTTATAGAGTTATAATTTGGTGACTGAGTGCAAAGAAATATTAAACATATAATTAGTATTATTAAATATACAAAACATATTATTATAATATTTGTCATGTCTTCTAATATTAGTCTTTTTTTTTTGGAATTATCATATCATATCATGTGTCCCCGTGTCATGTTGATGCCTTAAGAAAAGATCCAAATATCTATAATTAGGTGAGCTAATAGCACTTGGTAAATGACGATCCCTATGGATAGATGGAGAAGAATTTTTACCAATAAGAACAATTTGATAGAAATGATTTTTATAAATCTCAAAGTTCTAAACCAAAACCTTCTCTAAATCTAGTATTATAAACATCTAATTAAATTACTTTAGCCTTTTTTATTTACTTAATATCATAAAAAAACTTTGCTTATGCTAAGCTTTAATGTTTATTTCTGCATAGCTAGTCCCAAAGCCCGAAAAGGAGAGTTGTAGCATGTTGATGTCCAATGTAAAACTTGACAATTCTTTTGATGGCATTCTCTAATGTGAATAATCACATAATTGCGTTCCCTACATGCAACCTGCCTCACCATACCTGAATGTAGTGTTAAGTAAACAAGGTAAGAGTATCCCCTACAAGCGACACAGTATCAAAGCTCAAATATGATCTTAATATGCAATGATTTTCATAATTTAATGGATGGCGGTACGTAGAGAAACTAGGTGGACACTATATATATAAAAGAAAATTGATGGACTTGGTGGACACTATATGTAGAAGAAAACTAAAGTGGCATGTAGTCAAAAAACAAAAATGACAAGAAGGTTAGAGAAATTAAAAAAGTGATAGCATATGGTTCAGTACCATGGAAAATTATGTTTTGCCTTAGCTCCCTGCTCTGTTGTCTCACTCTTTGATTTCAATCAGATCTCTTGTCAAGTCCAAGCCCTTTCAGTATACGGGTCTCTAAAATAGAATAAATCATCCATTCTAATCTAATATCCAATACACTGATCTCCCCATGTTACGCTCAACCCCCATGACTCACCAAAGTACTCTTATTCAACCTTCCTCTATAACTACAGTTTCTACAAACTGTAATAGCACGACCCTTCTACTTAGCCTTTGTCTATTTGGTGGCCAATTTGGTCACGATTATTTAAAAAAAAAAAAAAGTAATCTATACAATTTTCAATATATTAATAAATTTTATTTAATATTCTCACAATTAATTGATTTTATTTTTTATTATATACATATCTTTAAAAAAAACTATATATTTTTTATAAAAAAATTTGAAAAAATGATCATGTACAACTTGACCACCAACCAAATAGAGGCTTAGTGCATATGCTACACCCTTATCCATACAATGGTAGAAAACAATAATGGAGTAGGGATTATTGATATCATTGTTAATAAGAATCCAAAGAACACTGTAGTGGAGGTTAGTAGAATGGCTAACATAATCACAAATGAAGTTAACCAAAAGAATTAAGCTTTAGCAATTAGATGACATGAATAAGTTTTCTCAAAGGATACATAATGGGAAAAGGATTTTAATGGAAGGAGATCTAAATAAATATATAGGTAGTAGCAAGGTCCACTTTTTCAAACTACAAATGAAGAAAAGGCCATTTTGCAACTTGCTTTGTTTTATGATTTGATCGCAACAAACACTTGCTTATAAAGAAGAAATCTCATCTGATTACATTGAAGAGTGTGAGTAATAACATTTAGTTAGAATATTTTTTTATGCGAAGAGCTAATAGAAAATTATATAAAGATTATAAACTTTTTTTATCAAATAAAGATTATAAATTTACTTGAACAAAACTTTTATGTTAAGTCTCTAGTTACTAATCGACCTAAAAGCTTAAGCTTGTAGGTTACGACCTAGAAATAATTTAATATTCTAACACTCCCCCTCACATGCAAGTTTGTTTTTTTTTTTTGCGTTGCAACATGGAGTTCAGCATAAGTACCTTTTTCTAAAACCTTATGATATAAGCAACTGGGAGTCGCTAGGGTTCGAACTTAAGATCTTAAAATCACAGGCTTTGATACTATGTTAAATCACTGATTACCAACCAACCAAAAAGCTTAAGTTTGTAGGTTATAATCTACGAACAATTTTATATTCTAACACTCTAGCCACTCCACACAGAATAGTGGTATTACATTTAAAATTCAAATGCCAAGTAAAAAAATGCTTGATGAATCAAAGTCTCAATTGTGGAATCTAGCAAGGGAAAACATGCAACTTTTAAGGAGAAATTACTTAATGAAAGTAGAAACTTGATATTGAAATATGTGTAATATTGGCAATGATGCCTAATGTATTTAAGAGAGTTGAAAAAAGATTTCCATGTAAGAGTGTTTTGTAATAGATCTTGTAGAGGTACATAAATTAATTACAAAAAAAGAAATTGGTATACGAAGGTACCAAACTTTAAGAATTTTACGTTTACAAATACTATACAGGAGCTAATAAGGAGGCTAAGCAGGCTGATGAGAAAGTAGGAACTAAAGCTTTAGAAGATCTATACAAGAAATAGATAACTAAAGATGAAAATATGTATATTTATATAGAACAAATTGGTTAAAGGAGAAGATGAGTAATAATTTGAATCCAGTAAGATCCATTAA
The DNA here is from genome assembly GCA_019297695.1 of Apostasia ramifera. Lineage (NCBI taxonomy): Eukaryota > Viridiplantae > Streptophyta > Magnoliopsida > Asparagales > Orchidaceae > Apostasia > Apostasia ramifera. Next base: position 800,006 of record JAEMOT010003206.1, on the reverse strand, counting down.
GTTTCATAATAATATCTTGGTAAAGGATGAGCATATCCAAGAGACATGAATATATTTTGACAGTCGCTTCGACAAAAAACATCAAAAAAACTTAAAAGACAGAGTACTAAAAGAAATGTAAATTATATGTAAGATTCGAGTCTCCAAAGAGACATGGGCTTCAAAACAGAAGTCCGACAAAAATTGTAAACTATATGGGATCCCTTCTGAAGTAAAGAGTTGCGTAAGAGATACTTGTGCTAGGTGGCTTAGAAGACACTTTCAGATACTTTAAGAGAATGTTGTATGGTGTAAATATCTATTCAAAATGGGCTTGGCCCACCTAGCCATATAACTCTTGTATATAATAATATAAGTGGGCGGACCTAAGGGCTTTCATCAATCATCCTTTCATGGTATCAAAACACACTGGAAGCAAGTAGCAAAATCAAATCCTAAGCCAACTCAGCACCCGTGACGAAGCCGTTGCATGCGGCTACCACTCATCGTCAAACTAAGCTGCTGCGTGTCTTTGTTAAGTCCAGCGAAGTGCGCTAAGTCGATAAATGTGGCTTTGACGATCCAACATTCCCAGCCCAGGCGCCAGCCAGTCCCGACGCTAGTGCTCGTCAAGCCTAACGCCAACTCCCACCAAGTGTGTCGCTCGTCCAACGCCCGGTTCTATGTCCCATTAGCCGCATGTGATAGCTTCCCAGGGCAAACGCCAGTTGCATTAGGCTTTGTGCACCCGGCTTTTGCATCCGTTGATCTTGCCAAGCCGCCACTGCGTGCAAGCTCCCCATCTCGCACGGGTCTAGTGCTCACATGCATCTAGCTCTATGCCTGAGCTACAGCATACAGCTTTTAGCTCTAGGTCATCCATACCATCCACGTTTGCTCTTGCTTATTCTCGATTGAAGCTATGCCTGCAATTACGTCTGCAGTCATGCTAATTATTGTGTGATTCAGTATTTGGTGGAAGATGGATGTTTCAAGATTCCACACAAACTACTAATCTTTAGAACGCACCAATGACTCCAATGCCTTTAGTGATCTCGACTTTCGCCAAGTTGGTGGATCGTGTTTTGACAGGAAAATCTAAGTATCTTCTATGGAAGATGACTCTATGGAAGATGACACTCAAGATGAGTTTGTATGGGAGGAGGCTATGGACACGCCTTACTAATGACCCTCCAGTTGTGGAGGACCCTAAGTATGATGATTGGTATGCCATAGATTGCCACATTTTTAGTCACTTATTAAATTCGATGGATGGAAAGTTCAAAACCCAGCAGTTAGTTGCAGCTCAATCAAAGAGCTTTGGGGAACTCTACAAGAGATGTGTTCCTCCCTGAATGATTTATCTTGAATCAATGATGTTGTGAAAAGAATTCTTCAACCTTATCAACATGGATGTTCTCTGCAGGAGCTTTATGAAAAGTTCAAAGCCTTCACTAATCAATTTAAGAGATTAGTCCTCCTTCTCCACTGATAGGACAGTTCCAGATGCAAAGGAACCAGTTCTATGTGACCTGCTTCCTCGATTCCCTTCCACTAGAATACGTGATTGTTAGATCCCAGATCCTAGACACCAATGTGTGCCTCATGGCTTCGTCCTCCACCTTGACCACCTTTTCGTCCTCCATGATCACCTCCTCACTTTCATACATAGCTGCTTTCTCTAGTATCTCAGGGGGAGGCCTTGCCTTATCTCCAACTATTTTCAACTCTCTCCTTTGAACTTCAATGTGCTTGGAGGAAGAGGATAATAGCTCTACGGAACCAATTTGTAGCGCCCACACAGGGTCATTGTAATAACCTAGTTTTGGAGTATATAAATCTTGTAATAGAAAATATTGGTAAGGATTTAGAATTAATTGAAATAAGAAAGGATCTAAAATAAATAATTTTGGACCTAATTATAAGAGTAGGAAAGTTGGGGGGCTAAATTGCAATTTTTCCTAAAAAAACTCAAAGGGATAAGAAGGGGCTGCCATATGCCACCTGCAGCAGCCAGTAGCGCCAGCCACCGCCTGCTCCTTCGCCCTCTCTCTTTGTCGCGTGGATGAAAACAAAAATAAAATAAAGGGAAAAGCAATAGCTTGTTCTTTGTTTCTTCCCCTGCGTCCGTGCCCTTCTCCGCCTTTTCTTTCTCTGCGCCCGTTCGTGTCTTCTCCGTCTGTCTTCTTCCGCCAAAGCAAACAGCAGCAGCGCCAGCTGCTGGAATCAGAGAAAGGAGAAGAAAAAGGAAGAGAAAGAAAAGAGGAAATTCAGCGGATTTATTTGGAGTTCTTTTGGTAAGTGGTTTTCATGGCTTGTGTCTATGAATTTATCGACTTTGCATAATTTTCATGTGTTAAATAACATGAACATTCTGATATTGATTTAAAAGAATTTCTATTGACCTAAAAATATTTTGATATGTTTTGATGTCTGCCCAAAGAGGTTATTTAAATATTGAACTTTAATCACGAGCTATAAAATAACTGCTTGTGAATGAATAATATAAGAATATTATAAGTTGAAAAAAAAATATTTAATTAACACATAGAGCATGTTTATTGTATATTTGCAAAATGCTTATCTGTTTGGATTTCAGGAATGCTGTGAAGACTAGTCAAGTAAATTGTGGGATTTAATCCCAAGTTTGAAATATGAGCACTGCAACTCGTCATGTGGATAGACTTCTTTGATGCTGGAAGTCATTTCATGTGGCCCATGACGGAATTTGAATATGGGAGTAAAATCTTGACTAGGATATGTATCTGTTCCTCTTTCGAGGAAATCTGAAACCTCTGGCCAGTAGGTTATACATTGTTTTTCATCTGTGTATATTCGGTGGGATGTGTAAATGTATTGCATTTCATATGCATTTCATCCGCTTGTGGCATATGAATTATCTTACTGTGTGTTTTAAAAAGTTATTATGAAAGATCGCTTTGATAAACTAACTTTGTGTATTCATTTCATTTGCTGTGAATAGTCCTCTTACTGAATAGTAAACTCACTTCTTTACACTAAAATTTTCAGATTGAGAGTCATACTTGGGACTGGAGTCTTACTGCTCTTTTTGAAAGTCATAGAAGAGCTTCTCCACTTTTTAGGAAGTGATGTATTTGTCAGTCGTGTGACATCTTTTAGATACGAGAATAAAACTTGTATACAAATATTTTTGGGACTCATGACAAACAGACAACATCATTTTGTATGTCAAAGATGTGAGTTTGTCTGATGTATCTTGTAAATATTTGGAATATAATATTATATACTTTTGGTGGTTATATATTTAATTTGTTTTTATGCAGAGGTGTTTTAGCTGCTTTGATTAGTCGTTAAGATGATAATAGTTTTAAATGCTTCCGTTGCTAAATGATTGAACATTGACAGTTCATGGCACGGGATTCATTTTTTTTGGATCTCGGGTTGTGAAAGTCATACTATTACCAAGCCCACAAGTCTTGCTAAGAACAAACCATCTAAAATTTGTGTATCACCTGAGGAGTATAATAATTACTTGTAGTTCGAGCTAGAGGTAAGTGATATTGGAGCCTCCACTTTATCCTGAGCTTAATGCTACCATTGCAATGCCCTCTTAGGTTATCAACTTTGGAGCAGGTGACCATATAGCTAGCTAGCGAGATATACTCTTCGGTTACACATCTTACTCTAATTCAAACAGTATTATGGTAGAAAATGGGTCAAAGTTGGAGTTTTGTGGGCGTGGGACAGTAAACCTTACTCCCAACCATACTCTACAATCTGTTTTACACTCTCTAACTATATCATTTAACTTACTCTCAATTAGCCATATTACTAAAGACTTGAACTCCTCAGTAGCATTATTTTCTCATCATCGTATTTTGTAAGATCTTACGATGAGGGAGACAATCAGTAAGGGACATATTATCGGGAAAATATATCAGTGTGACCCTTCTACTCTTCTTGTTGATGTAGCATCAGCGATGAGTTTCACAAAGCTCCATCAACATTTAAGTCATCCCTCCTTAGTTACCATGCAACATTTGTTTCCTCATCTTCAAACTTTGTTTGTACTTCATTATAAGTCTTGTCAATATGCAAAGCATCGTCATACTCTGTTAGTATCTAGTTCATGTCCTAGGTCTACTTGTCATTTCAAGATTATCTATTCTGATATCTAGGGGACTTGTCTAGTTATAACTCATGTTGGCTGTAGATATTATATTCTCTTTGCGGGAGATTTTAGACGCAATACTTTCATTTATTTAATGAAAAATCGATTTAAGTTGTTTGACATCTTTTCTGACTTTTGTCATTTTGTCAAAACTCAATTTAATACTAAAGTTATGACTTTACAATCCGATAAGGGTGGTGAGTACCTCTCCACTGCTTCCCAACAATTTCTTCAAGAAAATAGCATTGTACATTAGTTGTCTTGTGCCCAAATACTCCTACAAAATAGAGTTACTAAGTGCAAGAATCGACATCTCATAGAAACTACTAGAGTTTTGCTCTTTCAAATGAATGTACCGAAAGAATTCTAGCGAGAAGTTATCCTTACTACATGCTACTTGATCAACTATTTACCTACATCAACACCAAATGGTAAATCCCCCTATAGTGTTCTTTTTTCGGATCAGTGCACCTTTAAATCTACCTTTAAAAGATTTCTAGTTTTATATGTCATGTTCATGATAATCATCAACAAGTATCCAACCTTGACTCTAAGCCTAGAATGCGTCTTTATTGGCTATTCTAATATCTTGAAAAGATACATGTGCAACTCACTTATTCTTGACTATCTATTAGTCTCAAGATGGGTCACTTTTAATGAATCTTAGTCATTCTTTCAAAAGAGACTTCCCCTATTGTCTCAAGTCTCTCCACTAATTAGATTCTTATACATCCACCTTTCTTTTATACCTAGAGTCGGGGATCCCCGATATGAGTCAGTTGAGACTGAAACCAAATATCATGTCCCTTAAAGAGTCAATCTCCTAGTTAGATGACCTCTAACGAGGAGATATCAGGCTAAAGGAGGATTAATTGCCTATTGCATAAAGAAAAGGGTATCCATCGTATAGATTCATGCATCCCATCCATTACTCTTATAGCACTAATTCTCTCACAACCTGCTGTATATCATATATCAATTCAAACCACCATTAATAACTAACTTTTCCTTTAGTTATTCTTGATGTAAATATTCATCGCTTTTTGAAATCAACAAGAGGAGCATATGCACTAATTTCGCCGATCATGTCCACCTTAATTAGCTTAAGAGCAACAACTTATAAATAAATTATATTCCTCTAAAACTTAACTTTGCATTTCTTTATATACTAAAATTCTCAGCTACATCCCTATTAGGTTAAACTACATAGAACAATTAATCTTTAATATCTTTGATTTCTCCAACTTTCACTAAGTTTTCTTCTCCTAATAGCATATGTTGTTTCACAACAAATTCTGCAAATTATGCCCTATAAATATTCATCTAACAAGTTTTACAACAAAAATTCTTGAACTAAGATAATAAGTTAATAACTGCTTAGAAACATGATTGTTTACACTTTGAAGTTTAAAGCCACATAACTCAACCTCGGGAGAGATGGCCCCCTCAAAATCAAAGTTTTGATAACAAATGTGAGATTGAATCAAGTTAATTAAAATGTACTCAAGTTTGACACAATTTTCATTCAAGCTAAGTTACAAACCTTAAATCTTACTCGATATGAATTTGAAATATCATATGTTACATAAACACATATTATAAGCATATATGCATAATGTTCATGTAAACTCTAAACCGTTCAATATGCAACCTCTATTACAAATACACAAGCATCACGTACGTTATATATTCCATTTTATAAGTGTAAGTACATGTGCATACGCTTACAGCCGGTTGATTTTAGCATCCATCAATGCATTTTGAGCAATTTGAGTAACAAGAAGAGCAATAAAGTTCCAATTCTTGAATAAATCTTGAAATTGTTATCAAGCAAGTTCCGATTTTCGAGTTTAAAATATGATTGCTAGCCTATTAAGTCTTTCAAAGAGACCACTAGCAATTTTCTTGTGTCATCACCATTGAAAACATCCCCCTCCATCCCCTTTGTGCTCCATCCCTTCTTGCTCCTTCCATCTCTTACATCCAAGCATATGGTCCCAACATTTAGTTACAATTGCTAGCCAGTAAAAATCCAAAACCCCTCATCGTCTCCTTGTTTGTTGCTAAATACTTTTTTCCCATTTATAACTTTTCTCTGCTGCCATCTCAGTGGCATCAACAATCTGCTTCGAACACTGCCTTGGCCCCTCCTACCCAAGAACCCAGCCAGTGTGCTATTACAAATTACTTTATTCTAATACTACCAATAATCTTAAGATGAAGGCATATGGCATGCAAGACTCACATCTTGATAGGTTTGAGCAGCAAATTACTTCAGTCATCCACCTTGCCTCCACCTTTACCTGCATTAAACTTAGTTTACTATGCGATACATGGCTGAACAATATGAGCTCGATAAGCATTGAAGCTCCCAGTATCCTACACAAGGTATCTCAATCAACTGTGACTTTAGCCAGGGTTACCAAAATTATCATCTTACCCAATATATATTTGCAACTTCTCCTTTTATTTGTAATGATGAAACGGTTTGTGTGTTATCAACCTAGTGAAACTTGCCAATCACTTGCATGGTCTAAATGGGATATTCATTTCATTATAAAATGTATCCTACAGGTATCCCGTTTCTCCTTTTTGTCTCCTTCTAAAATAGCATTGAAGAACAAAGAGTTCGACTTCTCAATTAACCCTTCACCTCAAGCCTAGCACATCTAAGCAAATTCTGAATTCATTCAATTCATTACCAGGCAGCTCATCTTGTGAATAAGTCCATTCAACAACTTCGAAGATGAAAATCATGTCAACAATTTCCATTCTAAGAAATATTCATCCAGGAACCTTATTTACCTCTTTCCTTTTAAAAAACTACTGAATAACCAAATATTCAGGTTTTTAATAACCCCTTTACCTCTGAGCTCATAACTTCTCTAAAGATGCCTTTTAACCAATTCTGAAGTCAGTAAATTTCATAACCAGGCAGCTCATCTTATGAACAAGTCCTCTGATCTCAGATTAAATATCAACAACCTGGTAGACGCAAATCTTGTCTATATTTTGACAGAAATAAATAACAGGATTATCCAGGTATGTTATTTCCATAGAGAAAAACATGCTTTGACTGCATAGTTGATTGACAACAAGCTAAACAGTTGCCCAAGCTCATTTATGTCTTTACTCTTGAGTATCAGATCCATGAGCAAAGTTTTGTGGCCAATGACATTGTCTGCCTCTTGAAAATCTGTTGGCTTGGTCAGTAGTACAAGGGTTTCTGCTACAATTGTCATGCGAGCTAGTTCAGAAGTTGGATCAATTCTGGATGAACCTTGCTAATCGCTGCACATGTGCCTTTGTTCTTTGTGCTTTTGCTAGTGATTTACTGAAGGATAATTGTGGCTGGATAACTTTGGTTCAACAGCATGTATAAATCCAAATGTTTGGATTTTTTGTATTGTTAGATAGGTATGAAATAGTTGAGTGACAATTATGTTTTTGTTTTATGTCGCTAGTTTTCTTATAATTGATCCATATTCACGCATTTTACCTGTACATTTGCCTCAATATCTCGGTGAGGATGCTGTGCTTTTGGTTGCAATTAATAGAACTTATAGGACAGTATAGGATGTCAATGATAAAAATATTTCTTCCCTCCCAAATTTGTGTTCTAATCAGAATCATCCACTTTTGGGGCTTCCACTCTTGAATGAATAGGGCTGAATGACTGGGGTTTGAGCAAGTCTATTAAACCAGAGCATAAGCCCAGTGTTTAAGGCTTGGTGTTCCTACTTGAGTAATTGAAGTCCAACTCCCTTGCTACCAAATTTTTCCTCGTTCATTCTTGGAAAGAAATATTGGGACTCATAATGACAAAAGAAGTTTTTGGAAAACAAGTTAGAGTCAACTTGAAATGATTTTCAGGTCGTCTCAAACACTTGATTCAAAATTATGTGGTTTTATAATCAAGCAAAGTTTCAAATTATGATTGCCTTTTCCACCACTATGGGTGCACTCCTATCGAAATCTCTACCATAGCAATTTTTGTAATTCAACATCTATTAATAGATTTAAGCCAAGCCCCTGCCATCCTTGTAAGACATCTGGTGCTAATCCAAAAATTTAAGGAACACTTTTTCAACTAAGTTGATTTACAGTTTACAAGATGCTGCAAAGAAAATGGTTTCATAATGCAAAGAAAAAATGCAAAATGATTGAAAACAAATATTACAAAGAGTGTCATATTTTTAATTTCTGAAATCAGCACGTTATTTTGGTGAATTAGTTGGTTAATCCTTTATTTTTTTGCTGATTTATTATTTGGTTAGCAAGATCGTTATTTACTTTTTTTGGTACATTTTATCATTTTGCTAGTTTCAAACTTGTGCTCAACTGGTCTTTACATAAAACATTGTAACTATTCTGATTTTTCACGAATGGAAGTTATTAAATTAAGATAAATGAAAGAAGACATTTACCTAGAGATTTGTGTGCTAGTCATCCAGTGAAACCATGAATTTAGTTTAGTTAATAGGTTTTCGAGGTTTTCCTCATGGGATGAAGTCATTCTATTTGAAGTAAAAATGAATAGGGATACTTTATATTTCCTTCTATATTTTTTCGCGCTATTCACTTATAATGTTTATTTCCTCAGATTTCACTTATCTTAATGCATTTCCATACTCTTTTGCCTCTTCTTCTATTCTTGTTCCTTTTTATCTAGATCCATACCAGATTTGCTTTGACAAACATTTTAACATGAAGCTGTTATTCTATGCAATTGAGGAAGTCTACAAAATCAGAATGCCAGACAAATTTAACGAGCTACAGTTATCATTACCAAATGTGCAGTCATGCCCACATAGTGTTGTTTATTCCCTCAACAATATTCATACAAAGAATATTTGTGTTTCAAAATTAAAAACTATCAACTGGCAATCGAGTAACAGAAAATAAAATGTAATGTAAAGGAAAATTGGCACAAAAATATCAAAAGTAGGATTCCTAATCGTATAATATATCCCATATTGGTTATACTATGAACTATTATAACATCATAACCATATCATCATCCAAGAAAAGGGAAACAGAAATATGAACAGACTGACCAGGTAAGTGTATATTACCAATTTATTCTTCCAAACAAACCAACAGATTCAAAAAAAATATGGAATGTGCAACAGGGCTGAACTACTGTGGCATAGTTAGGAAGATACAAACCTAATCCAACTCAGATTAATTTTCTTCAAATTTTGTTAAAAGGAATTGAGAGATGGAATCCAATAAATGCACCAGTAGTCAATACTTTCCAGAACCTAACGCCATGAACCCTCAAATTTTTTCCAAATAGTTGAAAGGACATTTCCCGGAGCATCACAAAAACAGAGAAATAGAGCAATAAAGCACAAGAAGAATAGCAGATCCCGAAGCTGATCTTGGAACGCTATCTTAATATAGAAGATACTATACAATCAGAACAAGTAACGGCTCGTCAAGATCTCGAACGGACCATGCGGTCAAAGCATCAGTAATGTTCACGAAAACCAAACAAAATCTCGAAGTTGAAACCAAGAACATCGCCCTCAAACCAAAAGAAAAACAAGATCCCATTCCCATCAAAATCAGCAAGACTAATATGAAAAGGACAGGGAGATACCTTGCAAAAATAAAGCAAACTGCCAAAAAAAAAATTCCAGAGACATCAATAAGCTAAAGACATTAAGCACAAAATTTGATTCTAAGATAATGAAATAGCAAATACCAAGGCAATTGGGCTTAATTAGCTCGATACCTCAAAAGAATCAAGAAAATGCAGGCAGGCAGCAAATACTCATCTACAATAAAAAAAGCTAAAAATGAAGAACCCCTTGCCTTGTCCCCGACATACGGAACCTTGGCGGCTTCTTCCCTAATGGCAGACTGCTGCTGCATGATCTCGTCATCTCTGAAGCAGCAGGACCACTCATATTCCCCCGGCCAAATCTCCGCGCTTCCGCTTGTGCCTGCGCCGTCACTAGGGTTTGAAAGAATTGGCTCGCTCTCCTCAGCCGCCGGCTGATTCATATTCATCGTGGTCATCGCCGCCACTGAGGAAGCCTCCATTTCCAGCTCATCCTCAACGGCCTTCCGCTTACGAGGACTCACCTCCGCTTGATTCGCCATCTGTCTCTCTCTCTCTCCCTCGACCCCCCTCGCTCTCTCTCTCCTTGCTGGAGCGTCGTCGGGATGACCAAAGGGGAAAATACGCCCACGATCACGGACTGAAAACGGCAGTTGATTCCTTTTATGCAGCTGATGAACGGGTTAGCCGGCCCCGTCCAGCCCGGCGGCCATGCTCGGAAGAGCAATGTCAGACGTACATAAATTTGGACTGAACGCTCCTATCAAAAATAAAAAAATAAAAAATAAAATAAAATAAAATAAAAAACTAAAGCACCATAAAGCTAATGATGGGAAACATAAATTTTAAAAATCCACATGATAAAACAGTTTCAGCAGTATTTGATAATTTTATTTTTTAGAAATTATTTAAAGTTTATAAATTTAAATTTAATTTTGTTAATATTTATTATTTATATATTTTCTAAAAAAAATTATTTATTCTGATTTTAATCTTCGGGCCAAATAGATTCTTAAAGAGCAAAATTAATAAAATTCATTATATATATATAATGGAATTTCAATCTTTTCAGCAGCTGTCATAGTGGACGGAGGAAAGATAAAATTGTTATATTTCTTTCTATGAGAAAATAGAAAAGGAGAAATTTATAGAGCAAGATGAAGAGATTTTGGGAATGTGAAGAGTTCAGAGAGGTATAAAAAGGGGAACGGCTCTCTGGAGGCATCGGCTCTTTCTGTTTTCATTTTCAATGAGAGAAAAAGAGTGAAAGCTAGGGTAAGGGGAATTGGAGAAGGAAAAGCTCTGCACTCCATTCACCTTCATCGTCTTCTGCTTTCTTGCTCTTTGGCGCATTTAACTACTGCATTTTTCATCATTAATTTTACGATTTTGTCCTAAAAAATATATTCACTATTTACAATCACATTATATGCTTATAAAATTCAGAAACTCTCATCTCTTTTTGATATGATATAATTCATTTATGTGCCTTCCAAATTAAATGTATGTCAGGAGCCCTCCTTATCCGAGTGGTTTCAATTCACTTATAGAACATCACTCTATTGATCGCTCCACTCGTTCTTCAGTCCCGAGTAGACATAGGAAAGTAATGAATACTTCATGAAATATAAAATAAATTTTTTATAGAATAGCTATTTCGCTAAAGTAAATATAGAAATAGCTGTTATATAAAGACTAAAAGTAGAATCAAATAGTAATTTCATTTAATAAACACATTCTTAATTCTTGTAATGTTATATACAATGGCCCGTTTCGTAGGTCTTGTCCCATTTGGCATGTAGGAGTTACAGTTTTAAAGGTGACATAGTATTGTCATATATATAAAACATATCTCCTGCGATTTATCCATATAGGACCAAACCCCGTGCTTGTCCATGCAAGATTTGCTTTAAGGATTATCATATTTGTGGAAAGTGGTCCACTCACTTTCCACAAAATTGGAATTAAAATATTGTTTATATTTCTTGTAAGTTTTTGAAGTTTTTTGTTACACGATGGAGAGGATATGTCATTAATTTTATTTAAATTATAATTAGTTTTTATCCCTTGAGCAGATATCTAATACTAAAAAACTTCCCTGAAGCAACACTGAAGGTACTTTTACTAAGATTGAATTTCAAGTTGAAACACCTAAAGGTGTCAAAAGCCTTTCTAATGTTGATAAATAGTTTTGGATTAGATCTTTTGACTAGAAAGTCATTCTCTTATGCCTTTAAATTTCTCCCTTTTGTATTAAAGTGGCTTGAAGTGACTCGATTCAAAAAAATGGAGCAGAAACTCCTGATAAGCTAGGTGAAGAACTACAAAAATTAAAGTCCTACATTGAGAAAAGGGAGAGAATTCTTGAGCTTTATAAAAATAATAGAGTGACCTTATGATGTTAATGCGCATTTTAAAAACCAAAAACATGAAGTTCAATATGAAAACTCTATAATTAAGTAAGCTAGAGCGAGGAATATACTAGGATGGGTGAGCTTACAAGAAGTCCTAGTGGTACACCAATTTTCGAGCCAAAGCTTATAATACGTCAATATCTAGTTTAAGTCATGATTCGTTACATATGTCCTTGGAACATGGCAAGAGAAAATTTCACTAATCAAGCAAATGCAAGCGCCATAGGTGATTATAAATTATTGGTTCTCCTTTGAGTGCAAGGGGATGAATAAGAAGTTGAGTTTTTGGTATTTTGATCTTAATGATCCCTCCAGCCCTCTATTAATTAGGTAAAAATAAGACAAATGGGAGATTATGTGTAATATTCCGTGATTCTAATGTAAAGTTATTGTCCACTTTGACTTTAAAAAAATTATATGACCTGAATATTTCCCTAAAGGTCACTCATCTCAGTACTACTCTAACCCAAGTACACTTACCTATGAAGTTTTTTATCATTAACATCACGGTTTTGCTCTAAAAAGCGTTTCTATCATTTGAGATCACGTTATTTACTTATTTAATTTAGGATCTCTCTCCCTTTCTAATGTGAGATAATTCATTCTTATACCCCTTTTACCCTCATTATTCAGCTTAAAAGTCTGTCAGGAGCCGCACTTTACCTCAGTGATTCATTTCTCTTAGAATATTACCCAATGATTATTCTCTGCCCTCTTTAGCTACGAGCGTCATAATATAAGAATCATGAAGATAAGAATAGAGCCAAAGATAACTAACACAAGTAGAATATGCACCTAACTTATCTCTAATATGATGTTATGTATCACATAATTTATTAGAATTTATTAGAGATTGATAATGACTAAATATTAGCAGGAGATACCGAATTAGGGATGGCTTCTGGAAGAGACGGAGTATATCACCTAAACAATAACATTGGGTGGTCTAGCGTGAGGCATCTTTTGGCTTGTGTTGTCGTAATAGGTTGACTCATAAAGGTCGGTAGCTGGCTCTGTCAATTAGCACTAGTAGTTAATGATTTTTTCTGATTAAATAGATGAGTTGTCCTTTGAATTGAGTTTCTCCCTTGACCAAATTATAATGTAAATGATATTATTTTTATATTTGATAAATTAAATCACTCGATACATCAAATTGATTGTTGTTATGTTGCTTGTTTCGTTGGATGATGTATTGTAGGTTGGAGAAAAAAAATATTAATATTTGTGTATAATGTGAAATAAAAATATTTTAAAATAAAAAAGTTATATAAAATATAAATAAAATTATTTTTTTATTTAAAAATATATAAAAATATGAAATAAAATTAAATTTTAATATTGATATTTGTTTAAGTTGAAATAAATTAACTTTCTTGCCTTGTTTAATTGAGAATTTTTTTTTAAATTACTGAAAAATATATTTGCATCAATATTTTATCTTTATTTCATATTATACATAAATTTAAATAATAAAAATTAATTTTAATTCACATCACATATAAATTTTAATATTAAAAATTAATTTTAATTCACATCACATATAAATTTTAATATTAAAAATTAATTTTATTTCATATTTTATATATATTTTAATAAAAAATTAATTCTATTTCACATATAACATAACTCTTAATAATAAATAATTTTATTTTATATTATAATATTAAAATATATATTTATTTTAAAAAAAATTTAAATATTTTTAAAAGATACTCTGATCAAACAAAATTTTTATGTAAACTTTTATGTAAACTATAAAAATTAATGAGCTAATTTTAAGATTTAGTAAGAGGAAAAAAAATTGATTTAAAAAGTTTTTATGAAAATTTTGAAAAAATAAATTTAAGATCTTAATTATTTCTAAAATAAGTAAGATATTTTAAGCTGCTGCTTACGAGGGGCTTTAAAAATTTGAAATTAGTAGAACGATGAGTGGAAGGCGTCGGACCCACTTATACTAAAACGGAAAGTTGGACCTTTCAACAAATAAAAACGGAAAGTTGGAATTTCTTTGTAACTGAGCCTCGGATTAGGGATAGCCGGATAGGCTTAGGGGAGCGAGACCGCCGGGGCGTCGGAGTCCATGGCGGCGTCGTTGCTTCAGCGAGCTTCGTCCCATGTCGTTCGTGTATTTCCCCGTCCGTTCTGCCCCTTTTTGGCGGAGAGTTCCTACCCTGCCATTCCTTCGGTTCCTCGCTTCCCGTTTGGGGTTTCCATGGAGCTCATGGCCGTCCCCAAAAAGAAGGTAATCTCATTTGAGTTGGAGCGATTTTGATGGATTCATGTTACCATTTTTGTTTCGTTATTGAGCTGCTCTCTTCAACTTTCAACTTTGTAGGGTTACCCCCGCTTCCCCATCCTGACCCTCCCAACCTTATCCTTACTCCAGCCTCCCGGGGCTAAAGCTTGTGAAATACTGACTCAGAGCTCGTTACCTCAGATTAATATAAGTTTGCAACCAAACACAATTTTAGATTAAATTTCCTATCCCATGCGGGGTAACTTATTGATTGGGTTAGTATACCCCAGGTTAGCTAGCCATATCCCAAATCCAAACAGACCCCGTAGTATATTTCATGTGCTGTTAAGCGTTGCTAATTTGACTGATGCTTTCAGTAAAAAAATTTTTTTTTGACTAATGCTTGGTGATTTTGGTTATTTTTTTTTTGAAAGTGTAATTTTGGTTCTTTTTTTGGGAACACAGGTTTCACCTCATAAGAAAGGCTTGAGGAACGGACCCAAGGCTCTAAAGCCCATTCCAGTGATTGTCCGGTGCAAGTAAGACATGTGCTGTTTTACTTTGGGAACACTGAGGATGTCGTCTCTTGAGGTTTTATTTACTGCATTTAATTATAGGCAAAGGTGGTATGGTGGAAATATTATCGCCATCAGACTTGCTCCTGTTCTTTGTTTCTATGTTTAAACAATTGTGTTGTCATACTGCTCTTTTGTTGTTCTAGCTGCTTATGTTGGTTTTGTGAATCAGACAACTTTATGGAGTACAAAACACTGAATGGTATATATGAAGCAGGACCTATCTACCATGTCATCCAACATGTAACGAGAATTCATCAATATATGCCAATATTTTGTAGTCATCTTCTTTCTTCCTGTCCATGTTTATCTTCCTCAATATATGTGTATAAAATTGTTAGGAATACACTTTTCTTGATTTAATGAAAATATATCCAAATATAGAACATATATTGCTAGCCATGATTACTTTTAGGGAGAAATTACTTGATGAGGTTACACAAGAAATTGATCCGTAAGTAGGTGTCATATGGCCTTAAATGGACAATAACTTATAGGAGTTGCAAGTATGGGAGCTCATGAACATATTTTGTCAAGCTTTTCAATAAAAAGACATCAAAACTTTGGTGAGCTGAGTACTCTCAATGAAGGAAAAATATGTCAATTGTACGCAAAAGGTTTGAGTCTTATAGGTGAAATAAGCTTTAAAGAAGATGAAGTCCGGTAAAGTTTTTGGAATCAATGGAATCTTCATTGAAATATGGAAATTTATAAGTGACGCAGTTGCTAAATGTCTTACAAGACTCTTTTTAGAAGACTAAGAGAATGTCTAATAAGTGAAATAAGGGTATTATTGTCTCTATTTTTAGGAAAAAGGGATACAAAAATTGTTTTAGTTATGGTGGGATCAAGCTTATGAGCCATATTATGTATCTCTGTAAGTGTACTATTGAATAGAAATTAAGAGGCGAAGCACAATATCAATCAATCAATTTGGTTTTATGATTGGGTGATTAACAATGAAGTTATCTTTTGTTGTTAGAAGAGTGATAATAAAGCATAGAGATTGCAAAAAGGACCTTCATATTATTTTTATAGGTCTAGAAAAGGCATATGATAGAGTATTGAAAGAGTTTCTTTGGTGGGTTTAGAGAAGAAAGATGTGTACAAATTAAACTTTTTGATGCATCATGGATATGTATGATGGAGTAACTACTAGTGTAAGAACTTAGCAGCAACATGGAGGAGTTCCTTATTATGATTGTACTACAACAAGTGATGCAGGACAATGATGCACGATGACATAATGCTAGAGATCAGCAAGTATGGTAATTATCTAGAGAAAATTTGAGAATAAATATGTATGACCAAGGGATTAATAATCCACCAAGTAAATCCATATAAAGGTCAAAGAAAACTCAATTGAAGGTAAATGAGAATTTATCAAATAGGATTAAAGCAAACAAAATCTAAGTAATCAGATTTAGGGTATATCCAGTAGCTTTTTCATTTACGTCAGAAATCAAATCTCTTGTGGAGAGAAAATCGAACAAATCATGCGCATAAAAATCCAAGCAAGAAATTGATGAAACTGGAGAATATTCAGATCAGGGTTTGGATCACCTAAACCAAATGGATTGGAAAAATCTACAAGCTCGTATTATCACGGGAGAGGAAATCTATGCTCAAAGGACTTTTGTTTGGATTGCATAAGGTGGCGGAGGACTCAATTGAGGATGTTGTGCAGATGAGGGTATTGAGGGCTATGGTCACTGTGGCTCCTTGTGTCCTTTTTGTAGAGGCCTATCCTTTGTGAAGTCAAGTAGATGCCCAACCTGGAGAGGGCCATGCGTGTAACCATTGGACCACCAGAAGATGAGAGCAATAAACTGATGGGAAACACAATGTCCTCAGGAGACTATTTTTTTTTTTTCCATATTGGATGCCTATATTTGTTGTCTATGAAATATTGCTTCATCTGGAGTGATTGGATATGCATCCTTGTATGATATGGTTCACAAGTGTATGTTTTGTCTTTAGGTGCTTTGCAAATTAGAATCTCAAGGTTCAACAATCAACATTTTGCACTCTGTTATGCTTTCAAGTGTGCAATAACTTATTTATCCTTTTCATCTCAATAAAAAATAGACTGAAAAGTTGATGGAAGACATAAAATAGAAATTTGTGATTATTAGATGGTTAAAATTATGATCTAAAGTTGGGCTTCATAATTTTTGCTTGTAGAATTTAAAATCACTATCTTTAGAATTTGGACCTTTGTTATTTTTATCCTTGATGAAGTTCCCATGGAATGATAATTTTTTCCTAATAAGTTATCTGTTAATTAAATTCACTTTGTTGGGCTTCATTCTTTGATTTTTGCATAATTGGTCCCTATCCTGGATGGACGTGGGATATAAAGTTGTCGATTCTTATAATAATTTTCTCATATTATTCATTGAGTTGTTTCCTACCTGGTGCGCATCATTGTAGCTTGGGCGCACTTTTAAGTATGCAATTGTGACAGCATCCCAGGGACGTGCCTAATGGCATGGTTCCCACACTTTGATCGATAGACGCACATAAACGTAGGTAGTCCATGACAGTAGCCAACCCAACTAGTTTGCGATTCAGGCTTTGTTGTTCTTGTAACCAAGTTATCAGTTATATCCTGAAACTCATAGGAACTCCATACTAACATCTGAAAGATTTTTGTGATACATATGAAAATTGCATATTTATTTCATACATCAAGAGGAAATGAAAGAAAGATACTTCAATTATAAATTTTATTTGTTTAAAATTGGAAATGCAGGAGTTGCGGCCGCATCAAACTGCCACACTTCTACTGCTGCAGCGGCAATAGAGGTGCAAGTGGTTCCACCCCCACTTCATAAAACTAATGCCAGGTATATTTAGAAGAGGTCCAAGACGTTTGCCATTTTGTTTTGCTAGCATAGCAATTAATCAAGTGATTGATTTACTAAGATAGAAGCATAATTACTGTCATAACAGCAAAAAATATTCACACACTAGTCTCAGACCCAATTTTAGGATGAATTATTCCATTACATTAATGTTCCGGGTGATGTCAAAGCTGGGCATCCATGTTTTGTTTCATCTGTTTTAAGGCCAACAGTCTTCATCTTTTATGTAAGCAAGCTTAGAGTAGTCTTCATATTGATATTGGTGCAGAATCTTGTCGAGAAGTTTGTATTAAAAATACCTTAAAATGGCAGGTGGCTTCTGATACGTTTCCTTTATTGCTCCTATGGGAGACTTGTTTGACATATGGGTTCATACTGATTATGTTAATACTTTGCTATGCTTTTTATGAGGTTTTCTATTTGCTATCTATCAGCATGAATCCAGTATTTGTGTTCATTTTTTCAGATTATAATGGAGATGGCATGAAATCCAGCATGAAGATGAGTTTTGAGCATCAAGCCTAGACAAGAAGCATGCAGAAACTTATGGTAAAATTCGATTCATAGACCCTTATTATGCATAGTTCTTCATGTTCCTAGTTGTTGTTCCTCAAGGAGTGTAGTATTAATAACTTAAATGATTTTGAATTTCAATGAGGCAAAGTGAACACATTGAATTTGTAGTAATCATTAGAAAAAAGATCTAACATTCCATGCATGTTTATAGTGCCAATAAGGTTGCTTTAAAGGCATTTAAAAACATAATACTCATATCACTTAGATTTATATTTCCACACAAGCTGCAATATTTTAAGAATTTATTTGTTATTATGTGTAAATCACATGAAGTGAGTGTGTTATCTGGAAATATTGCTGAGCTGATGCTATGTATTTAATTTCACAATTAGTGAATTCCCACTTCTTTACTGAAACTCGGCTGAAAACTAGGATACTATAGAAAGCAGAACAAGTACATCAAGTACAATAGTCGCGATCGTTAGCATGGATCATGCAAAAATCTGGTGGGAGAGGTATGCCCTCATTTCATCTTATATTATGCAAGTAAAGCAAGTTATAAAGTCAGCCACCTTATTGGATGATTTGTGTATATATGTAAATTTTATGTACCTTAAAGGCACTTAAAAAATCAAAATTTCAGACGATAAAGGCGCTTCCAATAGCTCTTTGTAGTGAAAATAGAAATTCCCTCCCTCTTTAATCATATCACTAGTATTGTACTCGTGCAACAACTGCACGGAATTATTCTCATAAAATTTTTAAAAATTAAAAAAAATTACATATTTTATATTTAAAAAATAATAAATTTTAAATATATATTATTTTTTATAATATTTAGTATTTAATATTTTTTAAGTCTTAAAATATTATAAAATATAAAATTAATATATGCAATGAGTAAATAACAAAATAATAATTAAATAAATCAAAAAAATTTATTTATAATACAAGTAAATTAAAGAAAAATTTAAATCTTTTTAATTAAAAAAATTATAATTTAATTTTTTATTTTTTATAAAAAAATTTATAATTTACTTTTTTATTTTATTTTATTATTTTAGTTTTTTTAAATATATATGTGTAATATTTTAATTTTGTTGCCGCCTTCCTCTCTCTCTTTCTTCTCTCCACTTTCTCTCTTGTTTTATCTCACTTTTCGCCCACCTCCTCCCTTTCTCTCATCTTTCTCTCTCCCTACTTCTCTCTCCTCTTTCTCTCTCCCTACTTCTCTCTCCTCTCTCTCCCCAACCGCCCCTCGCTCTTTCCTCTCTCTTTCTCTCTCTTTCTCTCTCTCCCTCTCTCTCCTTTCTTTCTCTCCATCATCTCTATTTCATATATATTATTTAATATGTAATTAAATTAAAATTATATATTATTTAATTTAATATAATTATTATAATTTAATAATAATATA
>JAEMOT010003206.1:735107-768324 GCA_019297695.1 Apostasia ramifera | reverse complement strand
AGCCACTTTATATTTCTCCCACTTATCATTATTTTTGTTTTTAAACCAATTTCTATAATAAATCTTCTTCTTCTTAATTTTTTCTTGTACATCATCTTTTCACCACTAAGTATCTTTATTATTTGGAATCATTCCTTTGGATTCTCCCAACACATCCTTTGCCACCTTACGGATACAGTTAGCAACTGTCAACCACATAAGATCAGTTTTCCCGTTAATATTCCATTGCCCAAGTTCTAGAACCTTCTTCTTAAATATACATTTGTTCTCATTCTTTAGATTCCACCATCGAGTCCGAGGATAGGATTTTGACTTATTATTTCTTCTCAAATACTTTGTCTCGGAATCTAAAACCATTAATCGATGTTGGGTAGTCAAACATTCACTTGGAATGACTTTACAATTTTTACAATCCAAGCGATCTCGTTTCCTTATAAGAAAATAATCAATCTGAGTTCTTGAAATTCCATTCTTGTACGTGATAACATGCTCCTCTCTCTTCTTGAATAAAATATTAGCAATTACAAGATCATATGTTGAAGAAAACTCTAAAATAGTTTTACCCTCCTCATTTATCTCTCCAAAATCATATCCACCATGTATATTATTAAATTTCTCAGTATCACGTCCAACATGTCCATTTAAATCTCCTCCAATAAATAATCTTTCCTCCTGAGGTATCTCTTGTATTAACTCTTCTAAATCATTCCAAAATTTTTCCTTTGTGCTCGCATCTAAGCCAACTTGGGGAGTTATCATTGCTTTCCCCATTTACCATATATTCGAGACCAAACTTGGGAAAAAGAGACTTTATTGTTGGGTCGGGTTGGGTTGACCCGAACCCGATCGGGTCAAATTCGGGTTGAAGGTCTGACCTGAAATTGAGTTTGGGTCGGGTTCGGGTTGGCCCGAATCGGGTCGGGTCAAATTTGGGTTTGACCCGAACCCGACCAAATAACCCAACTTGACACCCCTATTGAAATGCCAGAGCTCATGGCTAATTAATGCAGATGAATGCTACCAGAATTGATTTTATTTTGTTTTATGTTTAAGTATTTATGGCATAATTATTTCTTATTAGGCGTTTTTATTTAGATATAAAAAATTTGCATATAGAAGTTGGAGTTTTAAGCAAGGTTTTCAGAACCGAATCGAAGATCGAATCGGTCAATCGACTGATTTATGATTTTATCGGTTCAACTGGTTGAACCGTGGTTCAACCGGATGACTTAATAATTACATCATAGTTAAATATAATTTTTCTAAATGTGAGATTAATTTTTAAAATATGATAAAAAAATATTTTGAAAAAAATAGTACAACTAATTTAAAAAATTTATTACTACAAGAAATGTATAAAAAATTAAAAATTATAAAACAAAACAAATATATTTGCTTTTCTTGTCAATTTGTCATTCAAAATACTTTGCCTCTTTTATAACAATTCGAAATAAATTTATGATAAAAAAATTAATAAATTAGCTAAACATTCATTATATAAAATAATTATTATTCAAAATGTAGCATCAATATTAAAATATTAATGCTCAAATATCAATGTATAAAAATAAAATAAGAAGCTCAAATAATAATTTCAGTTTGTCCGTTTTGGCGGTTGGATCGGTTTTCCCGGTTCAACCCGGTTTTCCTCGGTCCAGCCCGGTTTTTATCTGATTTCGGTTCTAATGTTGAACCAGATCGGACCTTGGGCCGGTTCCCGGTTGAACCGATCGAACCGGCCGGTGCGGTCCGGTTCTGAAAACCCTGGTTTTAAGTTCTATTTTCATGTTATTCATTTGACATATTCTAATTTAATTTTACATGCATTTGAATTTTATCTTATTTAATTTATGAACTTGTTAAAAATTATTAAAAGATATTTAAATAATTTCATAAAGATATTTTTTAATTAGTATTGATGCAAAAAATATGCAAAAATAGAATAAATAAGACGATAATTTTTACGTGAAAACCCGAGTGTCCGGGGGAAAAATTACTACGCTGTCTAGGCGATTTAAATCCACTAATTGAATCTCTTTTTTTACGAAGCTTGAGGGTCTCTAAGTGGAGACCGAATGAGTATAAGAAAGAGAGGTAGAGAGAGACGCAACTCGGCCAGAGGGAGAGGCAGAGAGGCAGCTCGGCTAGAGGGAGAGAAGGTTCCCAGCTTCTCCTCCTCTTCCTTATTTATAGCTTAGAAAGTAAGGGATATAATAGGTACGGCCTATCACATCTGACAGCTATTCCTGCAAAGAATGATTAGGCAGTGGACTCTCATGTCACCTTAAATGCTGAGTTGACATAGTAGTACGGAGGGTACGATCTGGTGATATCTTTTTGAGACGCTGTTCGATAAGGAGTTACTATTGAGCTGCTGTTCGACTTAAGCTGCTATTTGACTTGAGCTGTTGTTCGGCAAGTAGTTGCTGTTGAGCTGTTGTTCGACTTGAACTAATATTCGGCATGGGGTGTTAGAGAAAGTTCTAACAATTAGTTTAGTGTTTTTATCAAATTGAGCTAATCGTTATGTGAGACAAGAATTAATCTACAGTATGTTTGAAGTTTTTGTACTGAATTTGAATTTTATGGACTAACATATAAGAATTCTAGCACCTAAGAGCCCTCTAAGCAATTTATCCAGTCTTCTTGCGTTGGGCCGTTCCGTCGGCAATCAGCCCTCAACAAGGTTGCTCCTCTCTTTCTCTTGTCTCTCCACTTTCAACTCTTTTTCACCTTCCGAGTCTCTCTATCTCTCTCTCTCTCTCATACTGATTGCACCTCAGGGACCGTTTCTCTATCTGTCTTTATCTCTTTCACACTGTTGCATCCAGGAAACGGTTTGGATTTACTAGTGAAGGCTCTTTGATTCTCCATCTCCTCCTTTTCTCTCTCTTTACAACCTAGCAACGACATACACAGGTTGGGCTCGAGTTGGATTGTATCGCCGTCAGGAGATGTATCCGTCCGGCGGTTATCCACCGTCGGCAGCGATGGAAGGAGGACATAAAAAATGGAGCAAGGACATCATCCGGTTGGAGCGCGAGTCCGTCATTCCCGTCATTAAGCCCAAGCTCATCATGCATCTGACAGACCTGATAGGTAATTTTATCTTCTTGTACTCTGGACTCCGTTGTGGTTTGTTATTCTTGAATGTGCTGGTTCTGCATTGAGATGTATGCTTCACTGGAATATAAAAGGGTTTTCTTCGAATTTTGTATTCCATTTTGCCTAGAGACTGCTTGTTTGTATCTCCGCCATTGTTGTTCCGGTAATCAGGTTGAAAATGTTTTGGAACATACGGGTTTTCTTTTTCTATTTCTTTCTGTTGTTCCCACATTAGTGATGAGAATAGTTCGACGGCTGTGCTACAGATGGGAGACCACGGGGAATGATGGTCATTTGTCCTATATAGAAGACAAAATTGGAGTTGTTCATTTATGACAGAACATTTGAACATGTTAATTGCTTATTATGTAGAGTACATTAAGTATAGAGGAGGGTAAGAGAGTTTCTTCATGATTTAATGCCACTTGAAATGATAATTTTTGTATTTATTTCCTTGAAAATAAGTGCTAGATCTGATTTATGAAAAAAAAAAGGATTGTTATCATCATTTCGGTTTTATGTAACCTGAATTGGGGGCAAAAATAGAAGATGAAGTTAACTTTGAGATTGAGGTATAAAATTGATGAAAGATTACTACAATGGGTATGGAGATTCTCACCTAAAACAAAGAGAGGGAGACACTCACCCAGCTTGATCTAACAAAATAAATTCAAAGTAGATGGCAAGAAATTGAGAAGTATCCAAGAGCCCTAAACCTCACATTTCTACAGTCCTTCAAACCGAGAAAACAGTCCAATTAACTACTAGTCATTGGTAGTATGTGGGAGAAAATTAATTAATGTCTTTGGTTGGCTTTGACCATTGCTTTTCTTGACTTCATTAGTTAGCCATTGCTTTCTTGGTTTGTCATTTGACCATTGCCTTGGATTTATCATTTTGTCCCTTCTTCCTTGGATCCAATATTTCAAATGATGGTTTAATTGTCATTCCATCTGGTAATTCATGATTGTATGCATTTGAGCCAAATTTCTGCAAATTTTGGCATGGTCCAATATTTCTATCCTTGAGCTTGTGAAAAGTGCTGTAGAGAAACTTTTTTTGCATAAATACACCATCACTAAATATTCTTCTTCAAACTACGAGTTGAGGGGTTATGCATTGGCGTCTTCTTTGTGGTTTTTGCTACATTCTTGAAGCTTCTCCTTCACATGTTCTAAAATCAGAAAAAAATTGCTTCATTTGCTTCTATGCTTCCTTTTTAAGGTTTGAGATTGGCAGACAATCTAAAGTTTGATTTGGGCTTCTTCCATATACGATCTTAAAGAGAGATTTTCGTTTTGTCCTACCTTTTAATGAGTTGTCGGCAAATTCGGCTTGAGAAATGCCATTATATTATTAATTGGGGAACTCACTTGTGAGACATCAATGCAATTCTCCAAATGATCTATTGACCTCTTCGGTTAGAGGATGATAGGTACTTGAGAATTGAAGTTGGGTGACTAGAATTTGCCATGTGTTTTTTAAATTAACTCACAAATCTTGTATTTCGATCGAAAGTGATTGACTTCGGTACTCCTTGAGGTTACACAATTTCCTTGTAAATATTTGCAACATTTGTGTCATTGATTATATTTCTACAATGAACTAATGTAAACTAATGTTTGCTTGTTCATCTCGCTTTTTGATAATATCATTCACAATCTTTTGAAGTTGATCTTTTATGTATATCTTCGAACAGAACGTGGTTCGGACAGGGATGAGTTTTTGAGGCTCTGCAAGAGAGTTGAGTACACAATTCGAGCTTGGTATCTTCTACAGTTTGAGGATTTGATGGTATGGTGTGTTATCCATTTTATGCACATAGATTATCATTTAAAGAAAATAGAGAATGTAAATTTATTGTAAATTAATTTTTTGTTTCATGATCGAAAGATTGACTATTGATTTTTATGCATTAGCGAACCTTACGAGGTTGTCATCCAACCAAATAGGGAGAAAGACTATCATTCCAACTACTCCATTGTATTCTCACATGCAAAAGCTTATGGTCAACAAGAAATGGAAAATACAAGAAAAAATAGAAGAAAGAGGAAGTAGAAATGACAAGCAGAAGGATCAAAACTTGCCAAAACAAAAAAGGTGGAAAATGAAAAAGATGCCCAATATGGAAAAGGAAAATACTGACATTTGAAATAACAACTAACCAAATACTAGGAGAGATTATTTTGTTCGCATTGTTTTATAGAAACTCCACTATTTCAACCAATTGAAAGAAAGCTTGAAAGATGACCCTTATGAGATCTTGATTCATAATTCACTATATATGATGCGGTTCGAATCAGTCAAGCAATCATGTTCTCTTGACAACACCATGTAGTTGGCGGGATCTGATTGAGAGAGAATTGGAATTGAACAATTTCTTGTGTAGATGTATAGGAAAGTTGAGTCAAGCAGATCTCTTTGCTACTATAAGAAAGCTAAAGCTCTCATACCTACTGATATGGGAAACAAAAAATGATGCAAGACACAATGTGATAAATTATTCATTATTTAACGATTTTCTTTGCTCACAATTAATATTAAGAGAAAACCTAAAGAAAAATTAATCGGAGCTGAACATTTGAGGTATGTTAGTCCACATTGGTTCTTGGTAAGGAGGACTGAGGCAGCGTAAAAGCTATCACCTTAGACTAGACACGCAATTGTTTCAAGGAATCAAGAAAAGAGTGTTGAGGAGGTTTTAAACAGTTACGATTTAAATGAAAGTTCATGAAAAAGGTGAAAAGATCACATGAGCATAGAACAACTAGATCATGACTCGATTTGATCCTTATTTTGATCTAATTAAAACCCTAAATGGATCCTTTTTTGACTCGTTAACGTATTTATTGACCCGATTTGTTTACAAACAAACGGTTCAGATATGAATCACCATCGACTCAACTCATTTAAAATTTGACCTATTTATGTAATCTAATTTATATTTCATATACGTATATAATATGACTAATAATTCTTTTATAAGAAAGCTTAAATAATAAGTCTTGCTATAATTAATCAATAAAATATTTTTATAGATTATCTTAGACCATAGCTATAGTGCATCGGTTTTCATGGTTTTACTTTTATAAATTTATATTTCATAATATATACGTGTCTAGATTTGATTATGAAAAATATTTTAAAAAATAATTTTTATTGTAAATAGATCAAACCTGATCTTATTTCTGACCGAGAGGATCCGTATCAACTATAACCCGATCTAATGTATTAGCCGATTTAATATATATGGATTTGAATTTGGATGTTGGTCAACTCGACAATAAATACTATCCGTTGATAGGCCTGTGATACAATATACAACCATCCATCATCGAAACTAGAAGCAAAATGAGAAAAAATTGATGAGACGACTAAGAATAAATATCGAAAATCCATATAGAAAAGAACACATGTACCTGAACTTTGATGACTTGGCAACAATATCTCACCGCTTGAGCATCATCATCTCTTCTTTCGGTGCTTGGCTGAATCAACACGACACAAAATTATTTTTTTTAAACTTGCGCTAACATAAAGCTAGCACAAAAAAAATAATCAATTTATTATTCATCAAGTTATAGAGTACATTGTAGTTGGATGTCAAAGACTTTAGAACAAATAAAACTACAATGTGGGATAAAAAGTATACATTCAATAAAATAATCATAGTATTTGACTGAATATAAAATGTGATTTTTCTCTAAGATCCTGTCTGATCTGGGCTGAAAGATGAACTAAAATTTGTAGATCATCCTTTTAGCTTTCCAATGAACTAAGAATCATATACTAATGCAAACATATATGCGAGAATAAAAAAATATATGTGAGAATACTAACTCAAACTGGAGCAATTGAATCTGAAGCAATATGAAAATAGTAAAATTAGATAAAATAATTGATCTAAGAAAATCTAAATAGGTCATTTTTAAATTAACCCCGATCGAATGTGACTGCAAGTGCGAATTGAGATAGAATGATGGAAGTCTCTGACTAAAGTACAAATGTCCACACTGAAGAAGAAAACGATAGACAGACGAGAGAGAGAAGGGGAAGGAGTTGAAGAATTAAAGAAAGAAACGGAAGAAAGAGAGGAAGAAAATAGAGAAATACGGAGTAGTAGAAGGAGAAGAAGAGAAAAGAGGAAGCGAGGGAAGATAAAGAGAGATTAAGAGGAAGAAATTTTTTTTTTTGGAGGTAATATTCTTTACTCAATTTATCTAATGTCTACATTGTACTGAAGAATGGGGGATACTAATAAAGTTTTTACTAATAAAAAAAAATTATATTAAAACTTGCTAATTTAATAAAAAGATATATTTAAACTTCCTGTGATTCTTTTAATTAGTTTATATTAAGGAAAATAATTAAAACCAACTCTACGATATGTTATTTAGACATCTTGATGTATAAAGTTTGCTTACTATTAAAAAAACAATTGGCCTAAAATATAAATCATCCTTTTAGACCTTTATTTTTGTTAGTGATAGGTCATGAACTCATGCATACTCACTAATATGCAAATATGACATGAAAATTTTCTTTGGAATTCATAATATTATATACTTAAAACACTTATTCAAAAAGTATTCACAAACTGAGTTATTACTATTTGTTTTAACTTCTTATTTTACAATATTTTAGCGAATATTGTTTTATTTTTATTTTTACTTTTGTCTGTCTACAGCAATTGCACTCTTTATTTGATCCTGTCCATGGTGCTCAAAGGCTAGAACAACAGAACTTGTCTTTTGAAGAGATTGATGTTCTTGAGCAAAATTTTTTGACATACTTATTTCAGGTCCGACATCCAAAAATCTTTTAGATAACTTGCATGCTTACTTGTAATTATATTTTGAGATTTAGCATTGGTGTGCTGCCTCTATCATCATGATGGTGTTGTGATTGTCTTTGTAAGTTAGCAAATGCTTGTTATACTAAATTTGAGAGTATCTGTTCGGCAATGCAATGGAAAAAGTACAAATTCAGACAATGTTGTTTGTATGTTAGATAGTGTTGAAATCTCAAGATGGAATGGTATGAATAAATTTCAGGTGTTTAAGATTATATTTTATAGTGAATTTTTAGAAGATTTACCATCATTAGTCTTATCCAAACTATTTGCGTTCACTTTTCAAAAAAAGCCCACCTTAAAAAAAATATGTTCAATCAATGAGCAGATGTATATAAGAAGTTAGATACTAAAGAAGGAGAAATGCATATATACAATTTTACTAAGGTAAGAAAGAAGAAAATTAAAGACTTGATTTAATTAAAATACATGAAAGATAAAGATCAGAACATACTTTCTAAGGGAGAAAGCATTTAATATAAAAAGGTGAGGTACTTTCACATATTTTTTAATAATAGTTATAACAATACGATTGATTTTACTGAACTTATAGTCTGTTTGGCATTGTTGTGCTGTATGAAAAAGTGTTGAATTATATAATTATATTAAAAGGTACTTTTGAATAAAGTTGTTATATCTGTTTAGTAAACTGTTATTAAAAGCTACTATCAAAAGTTGAACTATTTGAGAAAAATTACTCTGGTGTTTAAAATATTTATAATTTTAACCAAATTAGATATATAAGTAACATTATTATTACTACATATAGTTTATTAATAAGTAATAAAATAATATATAATTTAATATTTTATTTTGCATATTACTTTTTATATGATAAATATTATAAATATCTATTATTATTAAATATAATAATTATATTTATACTTTATAAAAGTTAAAAATATATATGTTTACTGTAGTAGTTTTATTAATAATTTAAATTATATAGGTTATAAATTAAATTTATATTATTAATATATAAATAAATATATTTATAAGTTAAAAAATTATATTTTCCTATGTATTATTAATTATTTTATAACATAATTATGATAATTTAAAGTTTAATACATGTTATTTTAAAATATATTATCATAATATATAATTATTAAATTTTATTTATATATTATAATGTAATGTAATTATATATTTTATAATAATTATGTTATTTATATTATATATTTATTATATGATGAATAATTATATCATGATTATTAAAATTGAATTATTTTGAGCTTAGTTAATTACAGCAAAAGCACTTTTCGAAAAAACTATTTTTTTAGCCTTTTTCTCTCAGCTATTTTTTAGCTTTTTAAAAGCTCAAATATCCTCAAAAATATTTTTGCAAAGCGTAACTCTTAGCTTTCAACTATATAAAAAAGTGTTTTTTCCATCAAAAAGCTTTCCCAAACGTAGCCTTAATATTCAAAAAATAAAAAATTGCTTACATTTGGCTTATTGGAAAAGCTGAAATTTGGTAGACTTTAAAGAATATGAAGTATAAAAAAACTGGTTTATTGAGAGGTTTACTGGAAAAATTTAGGAAGAAAAAATGAAACTTATATTTGATTTTCAATGATTTAGATAAAGCTTGTGACAAGGTTTTAAAGAAAGTACCTTAGAAAGTTTTATAAAAAGAAAGTAGTTGACATTGCTTACATTCAAGTCATTAAAAACACGCACAAAGGTGTTGTTATCTATGTTCGGACATAAAT
Organism: Apostasia ramifera; assembly: GCA_019297695.1. Taxonomy (NCBI): domain Eukaryota; kingdom Viridiplantae; phylum Streptophyta; class Magnoliopsida; order Asparagales; family Orchidaceae; genus Apostasia; species Apostasia ramifera. The sequence goes on along the minus strand of JAEMOT010003206.1, from coordinate 758,652 downwards.
GGTTTTGACTGATAATTTTTTTATTTTACTTGGATTACACTATGACTTGGCTTTAAATTTATATCTTTTTGTATTGGTTATGGAGATTTTGACTTAATATATTCAAGAAAATGTGCTTTGGTATATGCATTTCACAAATGATATTCTCCTTATTGATAAGATTAGAGATGACTTTAAGGTGGAACTCGATTTATGGAGTTTAAAGGTTTCTCTTTTAAAAGATTAAAAATTAAATTTATAAAATATAAATTTAGTCAAGATAAAAGCACTTGTATTGAAGAGATGACAACTGATAATGAAGTTATTAGAAAAAACGAGTAGTTTAGATACCTCAGATTAATCATACAAACTAATATTGAAACAAATAATATTATTAATAGAATCTAAGTAAGATAGATAAAGTAGAAAAATACATTTGATGTGTTATATGATAGAGAATTTTACTCAGACTTAAAAGTAAATTGTATAAACTAGTTGTAAGACCAATGATGTTATATAACACTGAATATTGGCTTATAAGGAAAAAACATACAAATTAAATAAATGTTATGGAGTTGAGGATATTATGGTGGATGAATGAGTATACACGAAAAGTCAGGATGGGAAATGAGTATATTCACAAAAATTTGGGTTAATCTCAATTAAGGATAAGCTTAAAGAGAGTCGATCTAGATGGTTGGCAAGTTGCAACATATAAATCATAAGCTAATAGAAGTTTCGGTAAAGAGCGTTGAGTTATTGGATCTTCTTATGTACTTATGTAAAAAGAGGAAGATGACCAAATAAGGTATGACATGAAACTATCAGAAATGATCTTACATACTTAGAAATGAATGTGGATTTGTTATTTGATAGAGTGCAATTAAAATAAAGGACGCATATAGTCATCCCCACCTAGTGGGACAAAGGTTCAGTTGTTATTTTCGTTGCATATATATATTTATTCTAAGACTAAAGTGTTTCAACGTAGAACCGGGATGATGATTTGTTTAGCTCATATGGATCTAAAGCATATAGCTGGTAAAGCTAGATGCAATAGTTTGGGTAAAGCTATTGATTGTGATGATGGTTTGTCCAATAAATGGTTTAGAAAGTTGATTAAGTAGAAGAGATTATCAACAGAGTTATCTCTTGGTGGACAAGTAGACTAGTGTTTCTTGTAAATTTTCTAACAAAACACATTTCGAATAAAAAGTTAAATTTAGCCTGCCTATCAGCTACTTATTCAGAGCTATTCGAATCATTTTTTGCATAAAGTTGTGTCATAAACATGCTAGAACAAAAAATTTTAATTATAAGAATTTCAAGATTTGTGTGCGCACAATACCATTAATTGGGTGTGGAATGAAGTGCTAAATTATTACTGAATTTATAAACTTGTGTCAATTGAAATAGATTAAGATTGAAGTTGGTGATAAATGTATTAATTGATCGACAAAGATGGACAATGGCAACAAGACTAAATTCCTAATAGGTGGGGTTATGAGGATGGAATTTTCTTCTCCATTCAACTCTCTATTTAAAACAACACTCTTTGTAGGATAGTTGAATCCTAGCCCAGATAAAGGAGGAGGGTTGTCAAAAGTTAAAACCTGCGTATGTTTTTTTCGCTTACTGTAATTTGTTTAATAATTGATAGAGAAAGGTGGAGCAATGATAAAATTTGTAATTGTGTAGAGCTGCAAATTGCATTGTGAAGGCTGCAGGATTGATATGAACAAGTAGCAAAGGACTGATAAAACTGATGCAAACATTACTGCTGCATTAGTTTTTGTTGCAGTAGAGAGGGAAGATGGAAACGGTCTATCACGAATAAAATTTGAACTTTCTAGTTAGGAATTTCTATAACTGTAGAATCATTCAGATACTACCTTTTTAAATTTGATTTGTAACTTGTAAGTCAAATTTATTTTTATCTTCTACTACTTCTAGTCCCTTGGATTTGCAGGTCATGGAGAAGAGCAACTTCAAAATTGTTACTGATGAGGAGATGGAAGTTGCACAGTCTGGGCAGTATCTTTTAAACCTTCCAATCAAAGTTGATGAATCCAAGGTCATTAAGGTTCATTACTTTATCTTTTACGTTGTGATTAATTCCTTTTTCAGCTTTGTTTTTTTTGGTGAAGTGCAGCTTGACAAGACTCTTCTGTCAAAATATTTTAGAGATCATCCGAAGGACAATCTTCCAAGATTTTCAGATAAGGTGTTAGTTTTATTATGCTATTTGTGCAGAGATAAGTTGCTGGAAAATCTAGAAATTTTGCCCTGAATGGGCTTCAGAATTTATATCATTGGCGTAGAGATACTATGAAGGAGTTTATCCTTTATGTGCTTTACTTTTCTTTGCAATTGGTCATACCAAATTGTCCATTTTAAAGAAAATAACACTTGTGCACCTTAGGTCTTGCGTTTTTGGAGAAAATGGCAGATTAGATTATTTGAAAGTTGTTTTACACAAGATCTGATTAAAGGATTGCTGTTTCATTATCTAGCCTTTAACCTTTTGAGTATGTTTTTTTATCTCTGACACGATTGTTTCCAAGAATTTTTTTGATTAAAGAAGAAATTTCCTATAAGTTTTGTACTTGTAGTTGCTTAAGATCTGACTTTTGTATGACAAATGATTACTTTTTCATGATTAGCTATTTAAAGTTTTGGGTATGATCCTGCAGGGCTGTTTGGCAACAGGGCTTAGGTAAATTTCAAAAAGACGGGAATTAGGTAGATTCTAGGGGGTATTAGTCTTTGCTAAAGTTCTTTTCAAAATGGAAGATCTTTGCTTTAGTTTTGCAGGATAGAAAGGAAAAAGATACCGAAAGGATAATAAGTTGGTTTACGATTAACCAATTAGTGAACTGTGCCTAAAACATCTCTGGTTCTTCTATTTGAACTCTGCTTACAATTTAAATTCACCTGTTATCTGTCAAATGTCATTTTGTACCCTTTAAGAATCATTTTTTGGTTGCATTTTGTCAAACGTAGGTCTAATGGAAGCTAAAGATAACAAGATTTCTTTTCTTTTTATCTGTTTTTTGTGCTTTTCTGATTTACTAGTACTGTATCTGAACTATGCTGATATATTCTGATGATTCTTTTTCTGCTAGAAGTATGTTATATTTCGTAGGGGCATTGGCATAGATCACACGACTGATGTTTTTATAATGGAGAAACTGGACGTGATCATAGCTCGGTTCTGGAGGTGGCTTCTTAAACTCACCAGGTATGCTACTATGGTTCATCTTGCTTATGTATCTTTATGCCAATATTGTTTACAGGGCTTCAATGATGATGCAGGCTTGATAAGCTCTTCTCAAAGAACCAAAAGTCAACACTTGCAATTGATAAAAAGAAAACTGATGAAATTACTGGCGAAGATGAAGACCTATTTATAGAACGAATTCGGCTTGAAAATATGGAGCTAAAGTTATTATTGGTTCATCTGTTTCTGTTTTGTTCTCTCTATTGATGTATAACCTTATGCTTCTCTGTTTCATTTTTGACAGTGTGAAAAATCTACTACGCAAAATTACTATTCAAGAACCAACTTTTGATAGGATTATAGTCATTTATAGGTATTGCTACTCTGTGTGAGAAGATTAATTTGACGTTAACCCATTTACTTTTGTCTTTTCCTTATTGTCTCTCTCTAATTGAAATTGGATGCTTATTTCTAGGATATGTGCCTTCAGGTTTAAGAAAGTTTCTTTTTGTCCAACTGTCTGTGAAACTACACTTAATTGGCAGTATTTGTTTTTGCAGACGAGCAAGCACTGGGGCTAAGAAAGATAGAGGAATTCATGTGAAGCATTTCAAAAATATTCCCATGGCTGATATGGAGTTAGTTTTGGTTAGTATTTTTCATAAAATTTAAGCCTCTATTTATTGTGATATTGGATGTTTCCTATGCAGCCTGAAAAGAAAAATCCAAGTTTAACACCAATGGATTGGCTTAAGTTCCTAGTTTCTGTTGTAATTGGACTTGTAAGTTTTGCAATATATGCTAATTGTAGCCAGTGCTCTTTAGTGTCCTTCTTTTATGCTATTTACTATTCTGTACAGGTTACTCTTGTCAGTTCACTTGAAATGCCTAAAGCAGATATATGGGTTGTTGCAGCAATTCTTTCTGGTCTGATAGGCTATTGTGCCAAGATTTACTTCACGTAAGTATTTTCTTTTGGAACTATCAACAATGACAGGATTGGTTGTGATTGTACAATATTAAACATGTTGAGTAGTAGGATGGCAATTGGCAAGCTAAGACTTAGCTTTACTCTAATAATTTCAGTAGTCATTATATCTTTGAGATCCTCCTTGCGATTGCCCTCATTCGTATGCTTAAGTAAGCCCCATTAAAAGGTTACTTGTTGTAAAATTAATCTCATTTTATTTTGTTTTGTTTGTTTCTATATTAAATTTTCCAACTGGGATGTTTGTTTCATGGATTCTCTTTCAATTCTGCCTACTGTCATTACTTGGTGATTTATGAAATGTTCTTTACAATAAATTGATAGATCTAAAATTCTCATTCCTCATTTGGAAACCATTTCCATGGGTTCATATCTTACTCAGAAGCTCTATTTCTTCCTCATATTTATCTTTTTAATGTATGACTGGTAATTCTATCAAGTCTGACTTTATATTCAATTCTCTAATTGCAGAGCTTTTATTTGGATAAATACCATCCAAGCCCCTAAGGTAGTGGTAATATGTGAACAATTTTGAAAATCCTTCACTTAGATCTCTAAGGTTATTAAATATATTAACCTTAGTCCTTTTATTAAAAAGTTAATAAGATAAACTTAAAATTACTTCTTTAGCCCTGTCTCTATCTCTTTCTTTCCCGCAGCTCCATAGGAGAAAGAAAAAAAGAGAAGAAAGAGTACAATGGTGGGTGTATATGTAATTTCATTAATTAAAATGACATATTTCCATCACCTTCTAACAGAATGTTGATGGAATTCATTAGAAAGGATCCAATTGAAGAATTTTGTTGACCTTACAATAACAACAACAACCAAGCCTTAATCCCACTAGGTGGGGTCGGCTACATGAATCTTTTGTTTCCATTGCGCTCTTTCAGTTACCAAATTCTTATTTAAGTTTAAGTAACTAAGATCACTTCTTATAGTTTCTTACCATGTCTTTTTTGGTCTCCCTCTTCCTCTTTGTACATGGGCAAAATCCAATAACTCAATTTTTCTAACTGGAGTTTCAATCTGCCTACGATTTAGATGTCCAAACTATTTAAGCCGACTTTCTCTAAGTTTATCCTCAATTGGTGCAACACTAACATTCTTTCGGATATACTCATTTCTTATTCTATTCTTTCGTGTATATTCACACATCCACCTTAACATTCTCATTTCTGCAAACCAATAAAAAATATTTTTGAAATTTAGGGACCCAAATAAATGGTTTTCAAAATCGTTTACCTGTATGATATTTCATCTTACTTCAGGGACCTGGCTGATATTTACACTTTCAATTTTAATTTACGGTCCGAGTGGGTGTTTAATTTTCTTGAAATGAAGTGAAAGGTAGACTTCAGTTTTAATAATTTGTTTTCTAAAAGAAAATGAAGTGAAAATAGGTCTTTAACGCTTTGTTATCTTAAAGAAATGTACTCAGAATATTGGACACATCATGCTAAAATAACTCATGTTAATTTTTTTTTTTTTTTGGCACTTGTCATGCAGTTTTCAACAAAGCATGGTAACTTACCAGAGCCTGATAACACAATCCATGTACGACAAGCAGTTGGACAGTGGGAGAGGGACTATTCTGCACTTATGCGATGATGTGATTCAGCAGGAAGTAAGCATAACATCAATGACATATTTGTAAGAGTAACTTAAAAATTTAGAGAAGTTCACTATGTCAGAGTATTTTTGTGTTTATTGGTCGCCTTTTGTGTTTCTTGTTCAGGTGAAGGAAGTCATAGTTTCCTATTTCATTCTCATGGAACAAGGGAAAGCTACCATGGGGGTAGAGTACCTAATCTACTTTTTTTTGTCATGATATTTATTTTTCTTTTTGTATGAATTAATATACTTTGAAATTCACCTAAAATTTGCAATGCAGGATCTAGATGTGAGATGCGAGCAACTTATCCAAGAAGAGTTTGGGATGAAATGCAATTTTGAAGTCCACGATGCTGTCCAGAAGTTGGAGAGGCTTGGTATTGTTGCTCGGGTGAGCCTTCTTTTTATCCTTTCTATTTGACATAAGCACAGTTACATTTAGAATTTGTGTTGATCATCCTTCAGTTACATTGAATGTAAAGTAACTATTAAAAAGAAACCTTCTAGCTGGCATCTTTTTCTGTTGAAGATTGTACTGTTGTATCTTCTTATGGAGTTCAATGTCAATAGAGGACCACGGTACTTATCTTGTAGATCCATGCTCAGAATATGTTTTGGGCTTATGAAGGCCATCTTAAAGGCTCTTATAGAGAAGACCCTGAAGCTACCACTGCTTTAGTCTTGATTTCTTTTGGTGGGTACTGAAAGTTTTATGATTTTGGTTTTCTGGTTCACCAAATTCCTTTCTAGTATAAGCAATTCATAAAATGTCAACACCACCGAATTGACTTATATTGGCTTTTTACATCAGGTTTTTGAAGACAAGGAACACTGCGTTACTTTCAATATTCTAGAAAACTTGTGATGTTGTAGATATATTGACTGGTTTTGGGGATCATTTAGCCAAAATTGGTTAAGCCAAATCCTCAATTCAATAGCTTGAGCTATGGCTGGGTCAGTGGGTTTTCTAATTTTGCTTCTTCTTGGCCATTGGATTGGATTCCGATGGTGGAGATCTTGTTCGGCATACATCATCACGTGTTAGGGTTTGAGAAGTATAGTGAGTGGAGACTAGAGGGAAAAGAAGAGGAGAGGGAGCTTGGGTGCTTGAACAAAGGTGAGAGATCCTTGGTACTTTTAGTGTAGATTGTATTCCAAAGTTGAGAGTCTTGTTAGCTTCCTCTAAAATTTATTCTTCGTTTGTGGTGACGTATTTTTCCCTTTATCTTGTAACGTTCATGGATATAATGATAGCTTCATGAGATGATGTTCTTCCGTAGATGTGGACACCTAAATCTTGATTTCTTGTGGTGGTTGCCCTTGATTTTTTTGTTCACACATATTTGCCTCCTCATATGGGCACTTATTGCGATTATTTGTAACCAAATGGAGCTAACACACTCATTTGGGATCCCTCCATTTTATCCCTCCTCAGATGCAAAATCAAATATTTCATTTACCTTTGATATATTTTGCATGTAATTCTTGTACTGTGCATCAATTTTTCAGCAAATGAAACATGCATTATGGCAGTAGCACAAATAAGATGTTTTGCATACGAATCTAGTCTTTTTCTTTAACAAGGGCTAAGTAGATTATAATCAGCAGCAACTGCTGCTTCATCCTGTGCTTTGTTAGAATTCACTCCATTTCGTCTCTATTCAAGAGGTACATGTGGCTTAATACGAGTTCCAGTTCAACAGTATCTTCCAGACCTATTTGCTGCTTTTGAAATGTCAAAATTACCAATAACCATAATGTTTGTTTTTGCGTTATAAAACACAGGATACCCTCGGCAGGATTTATTGTCTTCCTCTGAAGCGAGCCAATGAAATCATCGGCCCTACAACCGAAGAACTGGTAGTCAAAGTCAAGCAAGGTCCTGCAGTTTAGATTCTTTTAGAGATCTGCTCGATTTAAATCTCTTCTACTTTAAACTCTGTAAACCAAAACAAACATCTCTATGTACATTATAAGTCTTAAGATTTCTCTTGAAAACAAACAATAATTATGCATTTTTTTTGTTAATGTATTTATCAGTATTGTCTTTCTTATATTTATTCACGTTTGTTTAGTCAGATTAAGTTTAATCAAGTTAATTTATTTTCTGATAAGATATTGTTGTTTTAAAATTTGTAAAAGATTTGAAATATATTTTGAGATGTGCGTAATATGTAAAATAATATTAATTTTAATATTAAAATATAAACATTTCATGCAAAATGATCTAATCCTAGGTCTAGTGTTTTCTAAGTTTTATTTTGCTTTTGTTTTTACTTCTTTTCATTGAATTCTGTTGATAGAATCTACCACTTATCATATTGATTGTCCATTTGGGCCATCCAGCACACATGATATATCTTTACCTTAAGCTTTTATTTAATCATGTCAATAGCAATAAATGACATTAATATTTAATATATTTAGTCAGGCTAAGGTGGATGTGTGTATATATACGAAATGAGAAATAAGTATATTCGAAAAACTTAGAGAAAATCGATTTAAATGGTTTGAACATATAAATCGTAGGCCGATTGAAGTTCCAGTTAGAAAAATTGAGTTATTAGATCTTGCTCATATACAAAAAGAAAGATGAAGACCAAAGAAGATATAGCAAGAAACTATAAACAGTGATTTTAGTTACATAGATTTAGATAAGAATTTGGTAATTGATAGAGCGTAATGAAAACAAATGATTCATGTAACCGACATCACCTAATTCCAGTTAGAAAAACAAATAGTTCAGTTCTTGGTACGAATATTCTTGCCAACTTTGACTCTGTAGTCTGTACACGTAGCTGGAAGGATTACTTTCAATCGGTTGAACTCAACTGAATAAAAAATATAACAGACAAAATTTTCTAATTGCTTGAGCTAAGAGAACGAACACTGCTACGGGAGAAATTTTTGTGTGCACCGGTGCATGGTGCACAAGCCCAATTAGCACACGATACATTAGCACGTCTGATCACTTTTATCTATGTGTCGTGTGCTAATTGGGCTGGTGTACCGTGCATCGGTGCACACAAAAATTTCTCCTGCTACAGAGATTCTTGGAAGCGAAACGAAGAACAAACGTAACAAAACCCGCCAGCCAGCCAGCTTCTACTCTTCAACTTCCTCCATTCCAGGAATGTATCCCTGGTCCTTCAACTCTCTTCTCAATAGCTGCAACACCGTCTCGAGCTCATATTCGTAAGCCTCCCCTGTCATGAACTTCCTTTCTCCCCCTCCTTCCCCCTCCGCCAAGCTCCATGCAGGCGGCTTCTTCATTCCCCTCCTCCTCATCGCCCCCCTCACCCTCGCGGCCTCCTCCCACCGCCGCTCCATCGCGTAAATGTTCGCCAGCAGCACGTAGTTCCCTGCATTCTCCGGTTCCATCTCCATCAACCTTCTTCCCGCTTCCTCCCCAATCTCTACATTCGTGAAACTCCTGCAGGCACTCAGCAGTGCTCCCCATACCCCAGCATGAAGCCTCACCCACGGCGGCATTCTCTCAGCGATCAGTCTGTATGCTTCATCGACCCTCCCGGCCCGGCCCAGTAAGTCCACGAGGCATATGTAGTGGTCTGCCGCCGGAAGGATGCCGTACTCCGCCGTCATGAGCTCGAAGTACCGCCTTCCTTCCTCCACCATGCCACAATGGCTGCAGGCGGCTAGCAGAGAAACAAAACTTACAGCATCCGGCTTCAAATTTGCTTCCTTCAGCTCCTCAAACACTCCGATGGCCTCCCTCCCGCAGCCATGGATGCCGAACCCGGCTATCATTGAGCTGTAGCAGACCAAGTCCTTGCGTTTCCATCTGCAAAAGAGGTCATACGCCCGGCGAAGATCACCGCACTTGGAATGCAGATCGATGAGGGCGGCGACGGTGTGGCTGTTGAGCAGCTCTTCGCCTCGCCGGTCGATCTGGGTTTGGAGCCATCTTGCCAGATTGGGAGACCCGAACTGCGCGCAGGCAGAAGCAACAGTGGCAATGGTTGTCTCGTTGGGCTCAGCTCTGTGCTCGCAGGCGTTGTCTAGCATTTGCCGGAATAAGCCCACAGCTTCGCCAGCGAAACCAGCGTGGGCATAGGCCGCGATCATCGCATTCCATGAAGCAACATCCTTGCAGCCGAGTCCATCAAACACTGCTCGAGCAGCCAGAAGATCACCGCACCGAGAATAGCCGGTGATCATGGCCGTGCAGAGGACGGAGTTCTTTTCAGAGGGAAGCAGCCCTGCGTCTACCAGCTGGCGAGCGTGTTCCATCTCTCCGGTGGCTGCATAGCCGGCGATCATCGCGACTAACGTGTGAGTGTTGTGGGCTGGCATTCCGTCGAACAGGGACCTTGCGGCTTCCATGCTCCCAGCCTCAGCATATCTGCTGATCAGTGTGTTCCATGCTTGTACATCATCTACTCCTCTCGTAAGCATTACGTCGAACACCTGCCGTGCGTCAGCCAATCTGCCGCACCGGCCGTAGAAATTAACCAGAGAGGTCTGCAAACGGCCGTCGAGCTGGAACCCGTCCTTGAAGCCGTGGGCATGAACTTGTCTTCCTTCTTCAATCGCCGCTGCCTCAGCACAAGCCTTGAGCACCGACGATAAAGTGAACGAGAGCGGCCTCACCGGCGGGAAAATCCGGTGCAGTCGTTGATATAGAAGTACAGCCTCTTGGCTGTTATCCAGCCCGGGCTGAAGAGAGTATCCTCTGATCAAAGCGGTCCACACGAAGATATTAGGGCTAGAGATCGATTCGGCGAGAACTCGAGAAGATTCAATGCATCCCATCTCTGCGAAGGCTCTCACCATCTTCGCGGCGAGGAAGTTATTCTGAGATTGCCCATTCGCCACGACGTGGGCGCAGACCTGCTTGAGCTGCCGGGGGCTGGCGCAGAGATCTAACAGCGAGGCGACGCACTCCTCCTTCGCCCTGCTCCACTTGCGCGCCATGGAAGGAGGCTGCTACCTCCGAGAGCGCGTTGCTTTCCTCTCCAGTGGGAGACGGACAAGAAAATCCATTGGAAATGCTCACAGAACGCGCAGCTTGAATTGGGGCCGGTCATCGAGGGGAAGATAAGCTTTTTCCTTTTTTTGTTTTTTTATGGAACTTCATGCTGAAGAGACCTCCGGCGCCGGAGGAGAAGATACGTCTCTTTGTCGGCGGAAGGGCGAGGGTCCGCACGGCGGCGGGTCATTGGAGAGAGACAAATCCCGCTGTCATCGGAGAAGAAAATGCCAGGAACTTTGAGAGAGTTGTGATCAAGGGTGACTCCAAGAACAGCGCTTGGCGCCTGAACTCTATCAGAGTAGTAGTAAATCGTATATAACTCTTCTTCTTCTGAGATTTTTGAATTACTCTCAAGTTGGGAGTTTTTGCATCCGGGGCCCCAAAGTTCGGCCCCCCAATCAGCACTTGCCATATTAGCACTGAGGTCGGGCTCACCGGTGACATGGCCGGTGCTGACTGGGGACCAAACTTCGGGGTTCCCTTGATGCAAAACGAATTCTAAGTTGGGCATTTCCTGCATGTCAATTTGTTGATGTAGGCATCCCACCATTTCAAGGCATGATCTGTCATCTTAAGTCACGCATACAAAACTTGGGCATATAGGTGTGGTAATCTTGGATGAAGGTGCTACGCTCCATTTGGTCGAGGAAGGTGCCAACCTCATTGGCACTAATTGACCCATTGAATGATGATAGGTTCATTTTAGATTCCACATTGAAAGTTGTCGTTGATTTTCCAGTGTTTTTCGTGGCCGGTGAGTCCTGTCCAAAGACGTCCTCTTTGAGTTCCCTATGTAATTTGGAGGGCTATGGGTTCCTACCCACTCGCCTTTTTGCCTTCATGTGTTGACAACGCTGTATTTTTCTGATTGAGTTTAGAGATTCTAGAACATTTCTGCCAGAGTTGGTCCGTTCTTATGGACAAATCTTCTGAGTTATTTATTTTCATCTTCTTTTGTCATTTCTAATGTCTCTATATGTGCTAAAAGTTGTTTGATATTATTTGATGTGCACTCTAAGATCAATCTTTTCTAGTCTCTCAATAAACACTCTATTATTATATGCTGGGGTCTTTGAATTTGGGATGTAATACCAATCTAATCTATGAAGCCACCTAGCTTCCTCCTAAGATGGGTGTTTCTCTAATTGAGGGATTCCCTATGGCAATTGGAGATGAAGGGGTGTGGCTCATTCAGAAATGTTGCGAAAGTCCATACATGGTGGATTGATCGAGTTAAGGGGATTAGGAATGGAAAGATCTCTATTAATATCTGTGGTGAATATAAATAGCAAAGGCTGTATAATTGCCCTAGTTTGCGGCCGAGTTATCCTTTTATCTTGATTATACCTTTATACATCTAGAAATTTGACCCAAATTCTACAGCTAGTGTGGGTAAACGCACATGCATGAGAGGCCAATCCTCTGGTAGACTTTCTAATGGCTTTTGTGCCCTCCAATAGAACTTATTTATAATTGGTCAATTGGGAGCTCTCTTGAGCGAGTAATATCGTACTCTAGATACCTGTGTTCCTCGAATGTATACTTCTGGGGAATTTTTGCTTGGACCTTCTCCTCTAATGCCTCTTATAAATCACTCTTTTAGGATTTATCTCATGCATTGTAGTAGACCTTTTAATACTAATGCCCAGCTTATAGCCTATGGAATATCAAAACATTAAGGTACCTAAACATAATATATCTTCAAGTTTGTTAATGTTGAAGGCAGATAAGGCATTGTGTCTTCATTATCTGTCCTCCAAAAGGGTGGGTCCTAATTTCTCATGGCAAATCATGCTTCTGGGGACAAATTTGGGATTACTTTGCCAGTGAAGTACTTTTATTTCTTAATTGAAAAGGAAGGATGCTCTTCCTATGAGGTGCTTTGATACGTAAATTTTGAGCTTTTTAACATTTTTGTCGTTGAGATAAACTACGACAAACTCATGAAGGTAAAAGTTTAAAATGTCTTTCTTCGAGTGTACGAATGTTGTGGATAAATATCTCTAACTTTTCATAGAAACTTTGCTTTATTCTTGAACGCTTTGTTACAGTCGGATTTGAAATCCAACTCGGTAAAGAATGTATGATCCAATGGAATTGAGAAGCTCATGCGTAAAAAATATCTGGGCTCTTCGCTGTCAATAAGGTAATCTAATTTCTAGAATTTACAGCACTCTGACTACTAGATAAATTTAGAATCAATGATTTAAAATGAATGCCTAGGAATGGCAACAGGGCGGGTTTGGGTCGGGTTTATAAATACTCATACCTGTCCCGCTATATATTATTCATTACTCATACCTGCCTCATATCCGTTTCCGTCCCACCTCGCCCTGCTCCTATTCTAGTTTTCTCACTAATGTTAATGAAAATTAAATTATTTTACTCTATTTGAAACAACAAAAATCATAACTACATGGTGAATATTACACTATAAAAGCAAGGCCTTAAATTTCTTCATTTTTAATGCACTCTTTTTATTTGACTATATATAAGTATATATAAGAATAGATAAAAACATATACATAACGGGGCAGGGTGGGGCAAGTATAGTTGATTCATATCCGAACCTATCTTATTTCATAACGGGGAAGGGCGGGTCGCGGGTAAAATTTGAGTACCCATATCCTTCTCATTAGGAGCGGGTCAGGGCGCATTTACTCAAATACGGGTACAAATTGCCACCCTTAGAAATGTTGTGTGTGCTACACCTCTAGCAGACAATAACGACTTTATGCACTAAAAGTGTTAGGAACGTTACGGAAGAGAGAGAGAGAGAATTCTTTTCTCTTCTCAAGGTCAATCATATTAGTAGTGTTTTTCACTAGAGTAATCATATATATTATATAAATAATAAAGAAAACAAAAAAATATATTATCTCAACTGTGATAGAGAGCTCTTCCTAACAGAGCTAATCTTGAATTCTCTCATGTTCTGAAAGTTATTAGTAGAGCTCTTACCGATCCGATTTCGAGCCGAGCTAATACTGGCTTGAAATCGGATTGATTACATTTTGATCGACTCGAGCTCGATTGAGTTCGACTTCGAGCAGGCTCGAGTCGATTCCAATCGACTTCGAGCCGATTTCGATTTATTTTTGAGTTAGCTCGAAAATGAATTGAACCTCAATTTTTTTTTNNNNTATATATATATATTATATAACATATATATATATATATATTATATTTAATATATATTATATACATATTATAATATAACATGTATTTTAATTCGTGCCGATTTCGAGCTGGATCAAGCCGAGCCTACCCCGGCTGAAAATCGGCTTGAAATTATTACCGAGCCGAACTTTTGGCTTGTTAGTCGGCTCATTTAGATCGACTCGATTTCGATTCGATCTAAAATCTATTCAATTTTCAATCAGTTTTCGATCTTCGAGCCATATTAATCCCCTTAGCTATTAGGTTCAGGGAGAAGTTTTTAAAATAATGATGATTAAGCAATTAATTAATAATTTAAGCACAATTTATAAAAAAAAATTAAAAAATTAAAAAAATCGCACAAAGTTTAATCGATTTCAAAACATAGAAAGGCCTTAACGTGAAGTTTGGATAGCAGGTTAATTACTAAATTTTAAATATACAAAAAAGAGAAAAAAAATTTGTATAAAAGATTCAATATAAAAATTAAAACACAATCACACATGTGAGCTTCTAGAAAATTCAATTAAAGGAATAGAAGTTTAACTAATAGATGAGATAGTGAAGTAGTTGGGCGCAGAGGGAGTAGGATTTTTCTAAGCATAAAGAAGGGTAAAGATGCCCAATCTTTAGGCGACTTCTCTCGGGCAACAAATCGTCTAAAATTTGGAAAACTCTTGAGCAGGAGTCGCCCAAAGTTAAGAAGAGAAGGAGTCACGTGAAGTTCAAGCGACTCCAGCTAACGGTCGTCTGATCGTTAGCGTTAGGGACCTTGTTTTTTTTTTTTTTTTTTAAGTCGCTCAAAGTCCAAGTGAGAATCAGAATCATCTGAACAAGGAGCGACTTCTGACAGACTTCTAGGTGAACGGGCACAAAAATGAATCATCTTACATCAAAAAATGAAAGAGAGTAAATAAATAACGAGATTCAAAATAATAAAGGTGTAATCGTGAGGCTAATAATGAAAAATTCTATAGTTAAATATGCTTGGGCTGAGTGATTTTTTAGAAAGTACTCAAATCATGTAGTTTATACCTAAAGCTAAACTATACAATATTTCTATATTTAAATCACTAAGAGTCTGTTTATTTGTATAGTTTAATTTAATAAAGTTAAAATTAAATTTGAATAGAGATTTTTTTTTATTAAAAATTATGAACAATGTGAAATAAAATTAGTTATTATATTGAAATATGTGAGGGATGTAATATAAAGTTAGTCATTATATTGGGATATATTGATAAAAGTTAGTTATTATTTTGGTAATATGTGTAGTATGTGAAATAAAATTAATTTTGAATATTAAATTTTATGTGTAGCGCGTGTGCGGCCCAGAACATCTAAGGACATCACAGACCTGTTATTGCCTCAAACTTCCGTGGCCTAAGCGGCCATAGTCCCTCTAAAAAGCTGGCCGCGGAAGCAGAACTCCGCGTAGCGAGTTAGCAGGCTGAAGTCTCGTTCGTTAACGGAATTAACCAGACAAATCGCTCCACCAAAATTAGTTGTTGTTGTTATTAAATTTTATGTGTAATATAATATATTAATTTAAAATTAAATTAAATTAATTTTTAATTATCAAATAAACAGAACCTAAATATTAGGTATCACGTTGGTTGCACTCTTTCTCGTTTGAGTGCATTTGTGCCAACTAATGTGAGGCCACCGACCCCAATTGATGCTGACAGCAGTGAAGGCATGTAGTTTTGCCCCTCAAGCATGTGACAGCAAAAGGCTAACCTACACCACCATTTGAAAAAAAATTAATTAAAAAAAGGGGATATTTATACGATGTATACAGAAATTAGGCTAATTTACGGATTTCACTATAAATCTCAAAATATTACAGATATCACATCTAAAACAGATATTTTTTTTTTATTTTTCACATCCTGCAGTAAATTCTATTAGAAGATTTAACCATACTTAAATCTCAAAAAAGTCTGATGCTCAACCGTGATGGTAAGAAGAAGATGCAAAAAGTAGAGTGATGCTCGCGTGAATACGTTGTCGCTCGCGTGAATATACTGCCGCCTCGCGTGAATATACTGTCGCCGGAATCCATGCAGCTCTATAACGCCTTAACATAAAGGTCGATGATTAAACGATGCGATCAATACCTGAGATTTTGTTGAAATTTAACTATAGTTAAATCTTCTGATAGAATTTACCGCAGGATGTGAAAAATAAAAAAATAACTGTTTTAGATGTGGTATCTGTAATATTTTGAGATTTATGATGAAATCCATAAATTAGCCTAATTTCTGTGTCAACCCTGTAAATGCCCCAAAAAAAATTTACATTTATCGTTCTCTAAAATTTATTATTTTTAAACGGCACCTCTCAAGTCCATTATTTTTAGGCAGTACTTCTTATAGTTATTTTGAAGTGAACTTATACGCAGCACCTCGCTTTTGAAATGCTTGAAAATAACGAATTTATGAGGGTGACAGATTTAAATCCCCCTAAAAAAGACTAACCTACTCATTTTTTGTTCATAATTATCCTCAATCTGGTCTAATTAATCCAAAAGCAAAATAGATGTAAAGTGTGAGAGACGTGTCACAAAAAATAGAGTTATTACATAATTAAATTATTAAAATTAATAATAAATACTTTAAGAATACTAGAAAATAAAACTAAGCTTTAAACTACTATCAAGTAGATATAGAATAGAATTACTCGCTTTAATTCTATTTGGAGCATAATTGCCCGCCCTACACACGCGTTATTTTGTTATATAAGTGTCATGCATGTGATATATACGAGTAGATCGTTAACGTCCTCTCTTAATACGACGTGTCGAAAATAAAATCAGATAAAAGTTGGTAGGCCTATTAGTTCGAAGAAAATGAGTATAATAGAGGTTGCTGGCTAGCAGGCTAAAACTCCTGGTAGACTTCAAGGTAGTACGTGAATTTATTAATAACGGGAAATATTCTTTAAGAGCGAACAACAATATTTTTAAAATAACACAAATAACAATATTTCAATAGCCAAGAACAAAAAATTCAGTAGTAGAATGTGTATTTATGATCAATCTACGTATATATAACTCCAACATAAAAAGGAGGAGGCCTTCACGTACGTATATGACGTGCAGAATACGTATATATACGGGATTTTGCACGCTCAGCTCCCACGTGCGAGCATGTCTTCGTAGTCCATCTCGTACTGGATCAGCGCCATGCGGCTCTGCCTCCGGAGCTCATTGTAGAACTTCTTAATGAATTTCTCGGCATCGCCGTCGACCTCGATGGCGCCGTCATCATCGTTGTACAACCCGTCCCTGTCCTCCTCGTCCTCCGACGAGACGGCGGAGGAGAGGAGAGAGAGCTCCTGCTGAGAGGGAGCTGACGGAATGGGGGAGATGACTTTGACGGCGTCCTCTTCCTCGTCAACGGTGTTGAGGCAGGGGAAGTAGTTGTGGCGGCCGCTCCGCTTCGGGTGGAAAAAAACAGGGGTTGGACTGGTGGTGCATGAGAATTCGTACTCCTGTAGGCCGTACCCGTGGCGGCGCAGCGGTGCCTGACGGTGGTGGTGGTGGTGGTGGAAGACGAGGTTACCGAGGGCCTTGCCCATGAGCTTATTACCGCGTTTCATCATGAGGTTCACGTCCATGATCACGAGCTTTCTCTTCGAGATGAGGCCCTTCCTCATCATGAAGAAGACGACTCGGATGTAGCCCGAAAGCCTCTTGGCGGATGCCGGCGAGCGTAGCTTCATCGAACCCACGATGTGGGTGCCGGTGAGGGACGGGGTGAGGGTTTCCTGAGTACTGCGAGGTTCGGGAAAACCTCGCAGTAAAGAGAACCCTCAATGGGAGAGGATATATACGAGAAGTGAGAATCTCTTTATAAAACGGGGTGGTTGGAGAAGGAAGAGGAAGCAAGAAAGGTTGAAGGTGAAGGCTGGAGGTGGGGGAGAGAGAGGGATGGCGGTGGAGGAGGAAGCAAGAAACGTTAATAAAGGTGATATACATCATCTAAAGAAAGTGAGGGAGGAACCTACTTTATGTTATAGTGTGGAATGATATTATGTTTGAAATGCTGTATAACATATAATTGACTTAAAAATTTGTCAAATTGAGTGAAGATGTTTTAAATTGTGTAAGAATGAGAGTAAGCTCAGGGTTTAGGGTTTAGGGTTTTAGGATTTAGGATTTAGGATTTAGGGTTTTAGGATTTAGGGTTTAGGATTTAGGGTTTTAGGGTTTAGGGTTTAAATACTTAAAAGGGATAATCACCTACATGCCACACCATTTCGCTTTATTTATGCGTTACTCATCTATTCTTAGTTAATTACACTATGCACACGCAAAATATTATAAAATCTTACATACACACACTTTCACTTATTTTCATTATAATGAGCAATTATAATTTTTCAATAACTTAACTATAGTTAGGTTACAAAAAAATTGAACCGTTCATCATATTATTTTAAGGATTGTCGAACATAAAAACATCATTTAATTTCACTTAGTTGTTCTAAGTCCACAAGTTTTTACTTGCTTTTGAACTTGATAAATAACTCAATAACTCATTAATTACATATCATTATGCTCTTTATTATTTACTTGATTTTTAACCTAATATAATGAATATAAATCATTTGATATTCAATAGAATCTCAACTATATAATTTAATAAAAAACATGCATACATCATATTTCATTGAACAACAATTCAGTAAGCATAAATTCAATTGGAATAGCAAACATCCAATCAAATATACTTTTAAAATCATTTACATCACATATAAACATATATTTTTTTATGAGATATATTTTGAGTAAAAATCTTAAAACTTTGATGTTTAGGTAGTGGCAAGGGAAGGACACATCCGCGACGTGAATTGATTTTAGGACAGATCAGCTCTTTAGTGTGACATCGAGGAAGAAAAAAAATATGTACTATTAAGGGTAAAAATATAATTTTACTAATTTATTAATGAAATATTTTTTTTTTCAAATAGATTTTGATTAAGTTTTAACTTAAGTGTGTGTATGTAAGATTTTATAATATTTTGAGTGTGCATAGCGTAATTAATTAAGAATGGATAGATAACGCATAAATAAAGTGAAACGGTGTGACATGTAGGTAATTATCCAAAAAAAAAAATAGTCCTTTGGAACGAATGGAATGGATCAAAATTGAATGAATTTAAGCAGTGAAGAAAAAACGGTGAAACATACGAAAATAAACGAGTGAAATAATAAAACATAACATTTTTAGATGCCCTTGATGTAACGACTTAAATGATGCTTAAAAAAGATGTATAGATATGAACAGGCCTTTGGTCTTCGATGCTGATGCTATTAGCAATATCGAAATAAAGTGAATTAAATGAATTAATGCATCTAGTGTGTTGTATGATTGGAAAAACTTAAGCTTGAGGAAATTAATTTTATTGTATATTAATAAAATCAGTAATATTTGTATAAATATATATAGCGCTAAATATTAGCTTAAAAATATATATAATTAATTTAGTTAATGTATATTTTACACGTATATTCAAATAATAATTAATTAACTTTAATCAGAGATCTCATATAGTGATCTTTAGATTTTGCACCAATTGTATACCACATGGCAAATTACTGAAAGGTATCTAGAGTTCACCTGTGATGTACAATTTGGTCCAAAATTTTAAAATTCATCTTTTAAATTCCTAAAATTGAAATAAAGACTTAAATAAAATAAAATAAAATGAGGACCAAATAATTATCAATAATTTATTCTAGATATACCATCAAAGCATAAACTCATTGTAATAATATCAAAAACTCAATCTTGATCGATAAAAATCAGTGGATAGATGACAACCGTTGGATGAAGACCTTGAAAGTCTCCTCGTGAGCTAACATGCTCACCCTTATATGCTTGGTGTCCGTCCCAAAATACTTGCCGCACCGAGTCACCATCTTGTAATTAGTCCTCAGGAAGCCGTCCACGTCCTCAATGTCATTCTTCTCGTACTTCAGCCATGCAAAAGCTGAAAAAAAACACAAAATTAAGTAGAGGGCTCGATTTATAATTGTGGCAACATTCTTATAATCAGGAGGCACCACGTTTTGAGAGATTATTGCAGTCGGACAGCCTCACAAGTGGATTTTGTGGAAGTTATTCGGACGCCTTGCGTACGGGTCCCACCATATATATGACAAATTTGCTACGTATTTTATGATACATATGTGATAAAAATTGCTACATATGAGATATATTATGATACATATGTAATAGGCAGCAAGGAAGGTAAGGAAGAGATGGGCGAAAGAGAGAGACAAAGAGAGAGAAGACGAAGTCATTCTCACTGTAGCGTGGGGCTCGAGATTCCCTTTGCCCACGCCATCCTTGCCGTCGATGAGGCAGCTTCAATCGCCTTTGTGCCCTGCGTCGTCGGGGCACGGCGATCGGCAAATTAGAGTTCACTGGCGTGACAAGCAAGTAAACGGTGTTAAAGAAACTCATCATTAGTGCCAACTACCGAGCCGTGATGCTGGGACCGTGATGGTGTTCTTCTGCAAAATTCACATGTTAGGCTGTCCGACTGCAATAATTTTCCCCACGTTTTTCACATTATAATTAAATACTTACAAGGGAGAGAATATCCTATTCCTACTAATTACCTCCTGAATTTATGTGAGTACTATATAGATATTGCAACAACCGAAAAAAAAAAAAAAATTAATTGTGAATAAACATTAATCAATTACATGCAAATAGAAATAGGAGATTTACAAATTGAATAGAGCTTAGCTTGAGTTTCTTGAATCTAAGTTACACGCTATAATTAAATTAGATTAACTTGACTTGATCAAATTTTTTAAATAATATAAATAATATATTCAATTATTCATATATTATAATTATTTATTACTTATATATAAATATAAGTTATTATGATTAAAATATCAGTTGAGCAATCTTATATATATGGTTAAGTGGTTAGCCTAGCCCAATTTAAAATCCTAGTAAACACATTTTTATTTTTAAATTTAATTCTTGAAGGATTTGAGTTGACCTGATTAAATTTCGAGCCTGCTCAAAATTGAAACAAGTCAGCTCATACTCAAATTGAATTGAAACGAGTAAAGCTCAATTAAGCCGTTCTTGGCTCGACTTGAACTCGAATTACTCTCACTTTTATCTATAATAACCTAAATATATGCAACCCTACTGTCAAGTTCAAGGTCAAATTGATCCACCATCATTTTAAAAATTTGAAAGGATAAGTGTTTCATGATACCAAGCATAGCATGAGATTTATGTTCACAATAATAAAAATTGAGTCCAAATTGAAAGTTTAGGACCTGGATGTAATTTCCCAAAAACAAAATTTTATTTTATTTTATTTGTGATATAAATCAAAATTTTTTTTGGAACATATGCATACCCGGCAAATGTTGGGTCTTCTCCCCCATGAAGTCACAGTAAGCCGCCGGCGGGAACTCCGGCAAGCTGAAAACGCCGGTGGCCTCCACAACTCGCCGGAGCCGCTCCCAACGCTCAGCCATCACCGCCCGGCCAAAGTGAAACAACATCAATCGGCCGCCGCCGCCCGACGTCGACTCGTAGTCATCTGACACGGACTTGAGGATTCCGGCAGCCCGAAGCTGGGAGTCTTTCGAAACCCCGATGGTGGCGAGCTCGACGAAGGCCGCCATCCTCCTGGCGGCGCCGCCGTCCTTCACCAGCGCCCACCCCAGCCTCGCTCCAGCGTGGCCTGTGCACTTGGACACAGTAAAAAGCATTATCTCGTGGTCGGCAGCAGCGGTGATGGAGGTGTATTGAGGCCAGTAGTAGGCCAGATCGTGAATCGTCGACGGCGGCTGAGCTCCGGCGCCTCCGGACGCCGGCAGCTGATTGTTCAAGGCGCCGTCAGGGTTGTTGGGCGAGCACACGACTTCGATGACTGGATCGCCGTTGAACCCGCGCCTGAAGGAGGTGGCGTCGCCGGCCCACCGGAAGAGCCCTGAACGAAGGTAGTCCGCCGCCGCCGGATAACCCTGCATAAGCCGTTTATCATTATCTCTGATTATATGCATTAGGCTATGCCAATTATTGTGTAACTATATTGGGAAAATTATATATATATATATATATATATATTAAATTTTTTATATTATATTTACCCTTCAGCTTTAACAAACATAAAGCAAATATTTGAATTTTTTAAATCATTTTAAATCAACCTCATTAAATAAATCCTATTTAATATCTAAACCAGGACAAAATTAATTTGGAACTGACTTCAATCGAATTAGAGCCGGCTCAAAAATAAATCAAATTTCAATTTTTTCTAAGCCGATCTCGAGTCGAGTAAGCTCAACTCGATCCGACTCGGCTCAATTTATAATATATATATATATATTATATTTAATATATATTATATACATATATATATATATATTATAATATAAAATATATTTTAATTCGAGCCGATTTCGAGCTGAATCGAGCAGAGCCGACCCGACTCAAAATCAGCATGAAATTATTACCGAGTTGAACTTTTGGCTCGTTAGTCGGCTCATTTAGATTGACTCAATTTCAATTCTATCTAAAATCGATTCAATTTTTGATCTTCGGTATATATTAACAAGACGGATTTTAATATTAGGATTGAAAGTAAATGGCAATTCCGTGAATACATATAAAAAAGAGGGATAAATTACAGGCATCCGTGAGATTAGAGACTTGGATGTAAGTTGCCCTAAAATAAAGAAGCCTACCGAGTAATAGGGCATAGTGGAGACGACGGGGACGGGTCGGCTGGTGTCGGCGATCTCCGGGGCAGTGGAGAGGGCGAAGAGGGCAGCCTGGAAGAGCTGCGACGAGCCATTCCCTACGACGATGTGCCGACCGTCGTCGGCGACGGCGTTGCCGACCAGGCGGTGGATCCGGCGGATCTCGGCGGCGAACTCCGGGAGGAGGAAGAAGCAGATCGGATTGCTCGGGTCCGTGAAGTAGCTCAAGCTCTGCCAACCCTCGATCGCAATTGAAGCCGCCTGCCCCTTCTCCTTCCACAACTCCTCGTACATCATCGGGTCCCCACTGCGACAACAACCACATCCTGGTGAGAACGATCCGGGTCCGAGTCGAGCCAGGTGCGATGCGGCCCAACCTTAGCTTATTGATTTATAGATCTCATTCAATTTCGAGCCGGCTCAGAAAATTAATCGTAATTAATGAAATAAAAATTATTTTAAAAGTAAAATTAAGTAATTTTTTTTAATTAGCTTTTAAATATGATTCAATAATATCCATTAGTTTGCCAAAACACATATTTTAGTAATTATATATGTCTTACATTATTTTTTTTTTAAACTATTAAATAAATAAATTATATTATTTAAATATAAATAAGTGTTATTTCTCCGTCAGGTTCTGAGGTAGACTATCTAGATTTTTTTTTGCATGATTCTTTTTTACGTATTTTATTAAGTTTAATTGTTAAATTATTATTTTAATAAAATTTTAAAAATAAAAATTATTATTATAAATTATAATATAAAAATAAAATAAAATTTAAAATTATAATATTAATTGATGATATTTGAATATGTATTTTTAAATTTTTTAGGATT
>JAEMOT010003206.1:708921-734256 GCA_019297695.1 Apostasia ramifera | reverse complement strand
TATTTTACATTGATTCGATTATTTTAGTGTATTTTAGTGTACAATGTGAAGTAAAGTTAATATTTTTATTAAAAATTATTAAATATGTGAAATAAAATAATATTTTTTATATTAAAATTTATGTAAAATAATAAAAAAAAATTATTTATTATTATTATTTTTTAAATAAATACTATTTTGATCTTTGCATCAAACACAGCTGGCCTAAAAATTAATTTTAAAAAATTATCAATGGATCTTAANTTTATTAAAAATTGTGAATAATGTGAAATAAAATTAGTTATTATATTGAGATATATGAGGGATGTGTGAGGAATGTGATATAAGTTAGTTATTATTTTACTAATGTGTATAGGATATGTGATAAAATTAATTTTTAATATTAAGGACTTGTTTAATTGAAGGATAAATTTGGGTAAGAAAAATAAAATATTTTAATTTATAGAACTGATGGAAAAAAAAATTATTTTAATATTAGAAAGTATATTAGATGTGAGATAAAATTAATTTTAAAGTTGAAATTTGTGTTGAATGTGAAATAAAGTTGATTTTTAAAGTTGAAATTTGGGTTGGATATGAAATAAAATTATTAAAATTTATAATAAAAATAAAATATTATTATTTTAATTTTTAACTCAATTTTTGGGCTTTTTTAAATAAATTTTAAATTTTATGTGTGATGTAATATACTAGATTAAAATTAAATTAAATTAATTTTTAATTTTTAAATAAATAGAACCTTTAAATTAAAAAATAAATTTTTAATTTTTATTGCACGCTGATTTAGTTTCATCCACATGTGCACAATATCCTGCTAATATATTCACGTTGAATTTTTCTACCTTTCAAATCGGTTGAAAAGCAGAAAAATAATAAGAATACAAAAAAATTGAGATTTTTAAATTGAGATCCAAATTAAAGAAATTAATTTATAAAATTAATCTCAACCTACATGCATTTTGTTCACAGAAATTAAACCTTAATTTTTTAACGATCACTTTTACATATTTTGATAGTTATGTAATAGCCCAACTTATTATTAATTTTTTATTTGAAGATCAATTCATTAGACCCAACATTTTTTCATTAACTTGTAGTCCAAACAAGAGAAAAAAAAAGAGATTTTCAACGGAAGAAATTATAGAACGTCTAACTGGTCGAGATTGATGACGGAGTCCGCGGATGCCGGCGGGCAGCCAGCGGTGGGATTGACGGAAATCCCTTCCATGCTTGGGACGGTGGTGGCCGGAGGTTTTCTGGCCGCCAACTGATCGCCGCCGGCGGCCGTTGTTCTTACTTGGTCGCCGTTCTATTGAGCGCAGGAGGTGGAAGGTGTTGGATGGAGGGAAGAGCCTCGATGGAAATAGGAGGCGTTTTATTGAATGGGGAAGGCCGCGGGAACTGGCAAACTAAATAGAGAAAAACGCGCCGTTAATAAAATCCATATTAAATGGGAAGGTGCCCTTTGACCCTCCCTGTGGGCTGTGGACCCCAGGCTGCCCTATTAGAATTAAGAAATATTTATATTTGCTGCCTTTAAATATTCATTATTTTCTATCATCATCTCTAAAATTTATTATTTTCATACAATATTTTTATCTAACTTTAAGAATGAAATACTACTTGTAAATTCACCTTAAAATGAAGGAATGCTGCCTTAAAATAATTAACTTTGAGGATGATATTTGAAAATAATGAATTTTTTGAGATGATGGATGTAAATTTTCTTAGAATTAAACGTCCCTTAATTAGTTTTTTAAAGGATAAGTTGGCGGCTCTATAATTAGGCCAGTAAATTGGTCAATTTCGGATCGGATGGGATCTGCCTTAACTTAAACTCAAGTCGGATCAAATCAAAATTGAATTAATTTCCAAGTTAGGTTGAATTAGTGCTTTACATAAATATAGAGTTTAATATATTCAATGTAACTTATTTCAAAATAAATGATTGATATATTAGTCATGAAGTTGATATTATTTTAATTATTAAAAAATTATTTATTTATTTTTAAAAAAAAATTATTTCAAATTTTTGTTTGTTAATGAAAGGTGTGATAATTAGTGTCTATTAGGAAAATAAAATGACTTAGTAGGAGTTGTGTGACGTAGTAATCGTAACAATTTATTGATTTAGTTGCAAGAATGGAAGAAGAATAGTTTAAATACTATGAAATTATGACCTCACTCTTTATCTAAGAAAAACACTTAAAGGAAACACACAATGAAGTTAATAAACATTGAGTAAAAATTATATTATTGTAGTGACGCGGCTAAATTGGATACAAATAGGCGGATTTCAGATTGGGCAAATGCGAGTACAATACTAATGATATGATTAAAAAGGGGGGGAATTTCTATTTTCACTACAAAGAGCTATTGGAAGCGGCATTATCGTCTGAAATTTTAATTTTTTAAGTGCCTTTAAGGTACATAAAATTTACATATATATACAAATCATCCAATAAAGTGGCTGACTTTATAATTTGCTTTACTTGCATAGCTAATATAAGATGAAATGAGGGCATACCTCTCCCACCAGATTTTTGCATGATCCATCTTTCTTTGCATAAATACACCATCACTAAATATTCTTCTTCAAACTACGAGTTGAGGGGTTATGCATTGGCATCTTCTTTGTGGTTTTTGCTACATTCTTGAAGCTTCTCCTTCACATGTTCTAAAATCAGAAAAAAATTGATTCCTTTGCTTCTATGCTTCCTTTTTAAGGTTTGAGATTGGCAGGCAATCTAAAGTTTGATTTGGGCTTCTTTCATATACGATCTCAAAGGGAGATTTTCGTTTTGTCCTACCTTTTAATGAGTTGTCGGCAAATTCGGCTTGAGAAATGCCATTATATTATTAATTGGGGAACTCACTTGTGAGACATCAATGCAATTCTCCAAATGATCTATTGACCTCTTCGGTTAGTACAATAGTCGCGATCGTTAGCATGGATCATGCAAAAATCTGGTGGGAGAGGTATGCCCTCATTTCATCTTATATTAGCTATGCAAGTAAAGCAAATTATAAAGTCAGCCACCTTATTTGATGATTTGTGTATATATGTAAATTTTATGTACCTTAAAGGCACTTAAAAAATCAAAATTTCAGACGATAATGCCGCTTCCAATAGCTCTTTGTAGTGAAAATAGAAATTCCCTCTCTCTTTAATCATAAGCATATCTATAATTATATTTTTTTATTCTTTTTCATTTCTTTTTATGTGGTGCACTATGAGAGCTACAAAGTACTTTTTATGCATTAAGGAGAATTTAATTCATCTTAATATTATATCATATTATTTAAAAATAATAATTATTTAACTTGATAATATATATAATATTATAAAAATTATAAAACTATTACTCAAAAATTAAATGATATCTAAATATTAGGATATTTAGATAATATAATATAACATCATATCAAATTAAACCCCTCTTAATGCAATTGGCATTTGTCAGACTCTTGGTGTTAACTTTCAGCCAATTATTTTTAACATATTTGATTATTTAATTCCTGTTGTTTATTTCTTAAATTATATATAATATTTTTGAAATAAAAATCAACTTATAAATAAATTAATATTTATTCATTTTGTGTTCTATCATACCAATCTAATTATATAAAAAAAATATTATAATCTAGTTGACAGATCATATATAAGACGATATTTTTAAATTTTATGATATATTATTCAAATATTCATGGTTTGATATTGTTCCTCTTAAATTATAATAAGTTACATCTGTCACCCTCAAATATTCATTATTTTCAAATGACATCCCTAAAATTTATTATTTTCAAGGAGCATTCTTCATTTTAAGATAAATTTATATGCAGTACTTCATTTTTGAAATTAGATTGGATGATGCATGAAAATAATAAACTTTGAGGGTGCCGATCAAAAATAATAAATTTTTGGGAGTGACGGATGTAAATCGCCCTTAGAATAATTGACTTCCAAATTCCAATGACTTCAAAACTGGATGCATCTTTCCAAGGGAGTCCAAGAGCTGCACTTATTTGGTTGGGAATGATGCATACGGCAAGAATTAATGCTTCTGACTCTTTGAAGGTTTTGCCTCAATTAGTAAGGAAGGAAGTATTTGCTCTATGGTCCATACATAACATTAATAATGAGTAGACCTTCCCTAAGATATATAATAGAATGTGCACGACTAAAAATTAATTATTTATACGTTCCAAATAATGCACTCAATGCAATTAAATCGACCTCCAAAAAAAAAAAAAAGAGAGAGAGAGAGAGAGAATATGCACTACATTCACCACAAACACAACATTCAATGATATCATGAGGTTGCAAACTGCATTTTACTCATCAAAATCGAACACAAATGTTGAAAAGTGGAAATAATTAGCTTCAAATTCCACGTATTTGAAACTTCGAACAATCCGATATACAAAATTCGACATCAATTTGCAGTACAAAATTGGTACCGAAGCATTTCACAAACCTTGCAAAAAACAGTCCCCCGTCTTTTCTGAGTTTTCGCAACTTAATGAGATAATACACTAACGTGGATGACAGAAAGAACTGGAATCTCAAGCCAAGTTAGGTCATTCATTAGTCAGAATTACACAAATAGATCATGAGATGAGCATTCTTGGGAAGCAATGAAAATGCTTATTCATATTGACCCATATCTTGTTTCATTGGTCCTGTCTGTTCCTTGGGATGAAGAAGATACCCGTTCCCAGTAAGCATGGCTTCTCGAATTTCCAGTGGAATCATCTCCCAGAGGGCCGCGGCGTCTTCCACTTACCTGACTCGACAGAAAAGTGGTAGGATGGAAACTGATATTAGCACAATAAAAAGAAGGGAAGAATTGGTTGAAAGGATAACAGAATGAAAAGATATAATGGCAACAACCGAGGAAATACTCACGACTTCTAAGCAAGCTGATAATATAGTCATCCCAGGCAAGGCATCGAGACCGTGCTATATTAAGGCAAAACAATAAAAAATTAGTAAAGACAGACCATGAACTGCTCAGATAGCAAAGGTCGAAAAAAGGAAAACGAACCTGATGTTCGACACGAGTCTTATATATGAAACCTCCACAGCAAGACACAGTTGATAAGACAATTAGGCTGAAAAATCAAATTTATGATAATGTCAAGCAACCAAAATACTATAAAAAAAAGAGTATCCAACATCACATACCAAATTTTTTTTCAATATGATTTTGGTGTCATTGAGAAAAAGCTTAAGAGATGAAAAAACATACACACAAGAAATTACTCCAAATGCAGCCCACCCTCTTAAAGAATCACCTTCACTCCCTTGCTTGTAATCTGCAACTAACATCTTTTAATGTTGTTTAGCATTTTATGTTTGAAACTGTAACATATGTGTACTAATTGAGCTTTAACTGATATTCTCAGCATTAATAACAAAAGTTAATTGTCATGCTACCTTTTTAGTGCTTCAAATATGTTTGACATATATTATTATATATCCCCAATATGTAGTACAGACTGTATGTGTTAATATATGTAACTAAACCTTAGATAAAAAAAAATGTAACTAAACCAAAGTTCCCAATTAACTCTGTATATATATTGGAAATAACATGTATATATCCTGCAAAAACACTCAATAAACTAACAAGAAATGACATTAAGTCACTTGCACTCACTCCTAGTGATCATTGTTTTACATAGATCTAATCAGAGAATAAAAATCCACGTAACCAAACCCAAGTAGTTTGGGATTTTGGCCTTGTTGTTGTATTTGTAATGAAAGCAAGCATCTTGATTCAGCTTTTGTCCTACTGATCTGTTTACATGAGTTTGAGAGGGGAGGAGGAGATAGTTATAGAAGTAACATCCAGAGCTCTAGTTCTGTATTTTACCAACATATTGCAATGAGAAAATGAATTATCTATCTGGCATCATAACCCCTAAAGATATCTGAAAAACACACAACTGACTCTCTTTCTTTTTAGTAAAGATGGATTAATTGCTCATCATTCCTCAAACAAAACAAAAATGAATTAACCATAATATAGAACAAACCACAAAATTTTGTAAGGGTGAACTCAATTGGATCATAACCATCAATTGGGATAGAGATGTCAACAACATAGAGATAATCACGAACTCTTTCACCTTAAGATAAAGAAAAACAAAGCATAATAAGTATCAGAATGATGATTATATCAGCACAGCTTTAAATAAATCATACATCTCCAGTTCACTAGCAAAACGGAAGGAGACAAAGTTGTAGGAGGGGTGCCACTTGCTGCAGAGCCTAACAATTTAACGACTAGTCCTTCATCTGGGCTGACCTTTACAATAGAAATCACAAATTAAGCACTCAAAACCTTAACAACAAGAAAGCGTAATTAACATTCATTTACCTTGAAAGATGGTTTTCCAACAAGACCGGCGAGAGCAGAAATTGAAGTCAGATAAAGTGATACTTGGGTCTGGTCAGTTCCAAAACTGAAGAAGTGATTGTAAGGTAAGAAACCCACAAGAAAACCAAACTTACGTCCAGAAGCTGCAAATAAATGACAAAGGAGCCTTTTTTTTTTTTGAGAGAGGATAGGGGAGCCTTTTTGCATAAATAGCAACAATAGGAAGATGATGCACATAAATTTCTGTATTTTGACAAAACCTCTGCCCAGCATAATTTTCAAATCCAAGCATCTGATACCCATAAGTTGCATGACTGGTTTGAATTATGTCAAAATTTGCTACCTAGCACCTTTGGAAGCATGAGAGTAACCTTCTCTTTTCGAAAGCATTAAAAAAAGCACATCCTTACCTATCAAAAAAAAAGCACATGCTTCCAATACCGGATTAGCCTTCTTTCATGATATGTTAAATAAGCATGATGCTGATGATTGCAAAAAGGAATTCTTAAAGCTGTCCCCAAATGTTTTATTGGATGATCATGAATAAAATATATTGTTGGGCCTCCCTCATCCCTAAGCATGAACGAACTTTACAATCCTACGTACAACTAAATAAATTGGAATGAAATGAAGAACGAAGCAGGATTAACATAAAAGAGACAAGGTCAAGCGTAACGAATATCTTCCCTAAACTTCCCAGGGTCAATAGCTATCTACATGACCTAAAAGGGCTACAAATATGTAATGAGCAACAAGAATCTATGTAATTTTCATGATGGTTAGAAAATTGTAAAGAAAACATCTGATGAGTAATTTGAACAGATGAACTCAAACTTATACTATCATAGATGCTTGACTTTGTTTTGTAAGATACCAATTAAGAGTTAAATGGTATCCACACCTGTATTCATGATGAGGTTTTTCAAAACCAATTTGAGTTAAACCATTGTAGACCTGCAAACCTA
Organism: Apostasia ramifera; assembly: GCA_019297695.1. Lineage (NCBI taxonomy): Eukaryota > Viridiplantae > Streptophyta > Magnoliopsida > Asparagales > Orchidaceae > Apostasia > Apostasia ramifera. The sequence goes on along the minus strand of JAEMOT010003206.1, from coordinate 726,905 downwards.
TCATAATTAGCCAGAAGCAATCAAGAGTTAGGCAGGCAAAAGGGAAAAAAGAAAAGAGGAAGAAACCTTACTACTTCCCATGACCGAGGATGAAACCCAATAGTGAAACCTTCAAAAACTCGGGAACTGCCGTTGGTGCATGAGATTGAAATTTCAATGAGAACCCTTGAACATTGTGAGGGGAGAAACTATGTCAATTTCATTTGTTGAATGCAAATGTTTTTAGCACTAAAACCATGAGTAGAAAAAAAATAGAGTTCCAGACACTGGAAAATTTAATAGGAAGTCCAACATTTGAAACTAACCCATCACATTAATAAAAGAAAAATAGTCAAGATACAACAATTCTTTCTACTGGCTGATTTCCTTTGCTTAGAGGCAAAACACTCTTCTGGCAATATAAAATGAGTTTTTACTGTTCATCATATCCTGTCTTCTAGTGGCTGATTAACATGCTTTCCATCACTAAGTCATTTACTTTTATAGCTACACATTATCAGCTCAATGGTGAACAACTTACTAAAATTTTGTTGGTAAAAGTAAATGCAGAAGCTTCTACAAATTAAATGACATGTCAAACTTCATCTAAAAGTTCAGATAAACTCTAGTCAAGGCATTTAATATAGCAAAAGTTGGGCAGTAGTTGATCTTACCTTCAACTTAGATCCTGTTGAAAAGCACTCGACAAGTCTTGCATATTTAGTTCATCTTACATATTATTATAAAGATAACAACAAGCCATTGGCATGAACTATTTTACTTCCATCAACCTCCAGTTAAAGATTGACAATTGGTGCATATATACTTTCAATAGTTTATATTCCATTGTTATTATACTTCCTATTTTCTATGCCCGAATAAATGTCCAATGTTTTATGATGAAAGCCTATAGGAGAATGAACATTGCAATTGTAGCTAATTACCTCTAACAATATTCGAAAATGTACAAATTCAGTCAAAGCTAACAAAGGGTAAAATGAATATGCCTATGTGTAATCTTGTTTCGGGATGTGAAGGTCTCAAAAAGGATCGATAACAGGGCCAGAAAATACAGTACTTCATAGCAACAAAAAAGGTTTATCATGTAGCTTTAACAATTATCCATTGTGGCACAAACTTCATCAAACCTAGAGGATTCAAGGAATATGTTTTGCAGACAGGTTTCCAAAGTTTTATGGCCTAGGCTGTCCAGCAATTTCAATAGATGATGCCTTAAAGTTTGCCAATTCAGAAAAAAATGAAGATCAACCAAAATGTAGGCAATGAGTTTCATTCACAGGGACAACTATGTTTGCGTAGCTTGAATTTGCAGAATGTGATTATTTATGCTACAAAACGTTGTTCACATTGTTTGACTCGATTAAAGTTATTACAACAACACAAAACCTTACCCCAAAATAATTAGGGCTATCAAAAAAATTCATCGTAAGAATTGAAACCTTATGATGGTTGTTAACTTACCAGCTTGAGCTTGAGAGCAGCTTTAGAACATAAAAAAAAAAACTTGGCAAAGCCAGAATTAACTACAATGGCAACGACAACCAGCCTTAATCCCAAGTAAATGGGGCCACCTACATGGATTTCCCTTGTCCATTCAGTTCTATTAGATATAAAGCTTTCAATCATAAGTGAGTCCAAATCAACCCCTAAGGCCCCGTTTGTTTGGCTGTTGAAAATTAACTTAGTTTAATTTTAACTAGGCATATCACATCACACATAAAATTTAATATTAAAAATTAACTTTATTTCACATCCTACATACATTACTAAAATAATAACTAACTTATATCACATCCCTCACATATCCCAACATAATAACTAATTTTATTTCACATCCCTCACATATTCCAACATAATAACTAACTTTATTTCACATCATTCATAACTTTTAATAAAAAAATATCTCTATCTAAACTTAATTTTAACCTTGTTAAATTTAACCTTACAAACAAATAGACCCTAAAAGTCATTTTTGTTCCTCTTCCTCTATTGCAGCATCTTGAACCCCCTTCCCATTTATGTCTAAAAACATCAAAAGGTCAACAATGGACATGAGTGAAATCACCATAAAATTCCCACCTTTATAGCATCTAACAATAACTCGATGATATTTGGTCACTTAGAAGAATCAAAATAGCAAACAATTAAAAAAAAACAAATGATGCCCTTTGTTAATTTATGCTTTGTTTTATACATTAAAAACATCCCTTTCTCTCATCCATCCATGGAATAATGTCATAAACTAAATAGCCTGCCTTAAAAATTGTACAATTGGCAAAAATGAGACTATAATAGCAATAATTATAAAAAAAAAATTAAAAACTATGAAGCACATATACGATATGACAATACGGATACGATGATAAGAAAAATCTAAAAAAAGTGGAATATGTTAATTATACATACATATATATACACATATATATATATGTCATATTATCATATGAAAGGTATAGCTCATATGAAAGACTAAAATGACATTTTTTTCATAAAAAACAACCCATACACCTTGTTGACATGAATTTTAAAAATATTGAAGTTTCTTAAATTTAATTACACTTTTATATTTTCAAATATTATTGATACTACCAAAAGCAATTATAAAAAAATGAAACAACATTTAAGAGCTATTAAGTTTTTTAATAATTTTTAAATTTAGAATAATATCTTAAAATTTGTTTGAACGCTTCCCAAATGGTCACAGAATATCTAAGTGATATACAAATCTCAATACATATTAATAAATTAGTTTAGTTTCAAAATAAATTCGACATAATTCAATTAGTTCGAGACAAACGAGATAAAATTGATAAATAATACAATTATTATAATATGAACATATGCATAAAGATCTAATCAAAGTAAATACATGTCAACCTCTTTCTGAGTTTCTGACTTACTGAATAAATGCTAAAACAAAAAGAAATGCCAAAGTCTAACCATTTCTATAATACAAGCTTGACTGAAATAAAAAAACATAGTGTGATCAACATTAGACGAAAGCAGCAACATACATGGTGTCCATGATAAAGTGTTGACTGAGGTAGAAGAAGCAACATAACCAGAGTGTTTACATGATCACGAAAAAAGGTTGGCTGAAGTAGTTGAAGCAATTGTGTACAAATGCCTAATCTTTTTCTATTGTCGAAACTTCAACATTCGTGAAGTTGTTTGTTGTCCCAATTGCATGAACTTAGCATGCTACTCTCCTAACGTGAACCATCTAATCTAAGCATGAGTCATTTTCTATGTAAGAGTTGTTTTTCATTTTTAAATCAGATCAGTTAGTCCAATGTATTATTTTCTTTAATTAGAAATATTAGCAAATATCCAATAAATATCAATTTTTTATTTAAAAAATCATACACCATATGCGATATCAGACACAGATTGGTAAAACATTGAGGAGTATCGATATTTAATATGAATATGATACGAATACTGTGAGCTTCAAAAAGTATCAATACTTCATAGCTTCATCAGAAATTGATCAAAAATATGTTAAATTAACATTTATCCCCCAAATTTCAAATTAAATGAAAAGAAAATAGTGTGCATGCCAACAAATCTGATTATGAAAGAATGCAAATGCTTAAACTAGTAATAATTGTGTCAGAAAAAGCAATCATAGTGATCAAATATGAATATTAGCAAAAACTATCATTAGAAGCAACAATACTCCATAATGCAAAGCCTTAGGTGACTTAAAATAGATCTCGCTAACAATGTTGCCTAAGTATATGCCATAAATTATTTAACATTGTGAAAGAGAGCGAAAAAAAAAAAAAAAAACTTGTCACCTGCACTTTGATGAATCGTAGATTACACTGCATATGCAACCAAATTCACCTGCAATAATTCAAAATTGTAATCATAAGCAAAACTGTTAAACCTTGTCATAAATAACTATAAGAGAATTGATGATTACTCATTCTCAAAGGGGTAATTGGCTCCTCATTTGTAGGTACAAATTTACAATTGCACGCATTCACCAATAATAAAAAATAATAATAAAAAAGACAACCCAATTGTATATAAAATCCACCAAACTGCTAAAACATAGAACAAAAAATGCATCATGTCGTATAAGATGCATGTTGGCGCATTGGTTGGACAAGACGCATACTCTTCCATCACATAATAGAACCTCACTCCTGCTACGTAAGGATAATCTCAAATATAATAATAGAAAATTTCTATTAAGCAAACACATCAAAGGTAAACCATGAAAGCAAGGACACTTCTATACACTATACACCCCAATGTGTCATGTCTCTTCGTATCCCCATGTTCCCGTATTACTTCCATGCTTCCTAGGTACTTCCATAATATTAAGCAAAAATTTTAATAAAATTATACAATCACATAGATATTTATTATATTATTTGATGATTCTTATTGTGTCTGTGTTCTAAAATTTGAGAAGTTGTCGTGTTAATGTGTCATGTCGTATCATATTCTCATGTCTTCGTGTAGTGCTTGTGCTTCCTAAAGAGAAACTTACATGAGTGGTGCTCATCACATAAGCAAAAAGCCTTATTATCATCATCATCATCCATGGCCTTATTCCAAGTTCCAACTATTAGAGATCAAATAACTTATTTACTTAATTATTTATGTCAAAAGCCATGTGCAATACTAATTCTAACTTTAAGTATTTTTGTACAATTTCACACGAAATTACCTTCGGCTTAACATTTTTTTATATTTCTTCCACTAGAACATTACGTAGCCCCTAAAAAGCTACATCTTCCACTCTATTGCATATGATCATACCACCTATATTCCTCCATCTCTACATTCACATTTATGTTTTACTTTACCGATTTCTTTATGGATAATGACAATCTACTTAATTGCTGTTTTATGAAATGTTTTGTGAGTCTCTACAATATCTTATTATCACATAAAACTCTAGAGACATCTTTTCACTTTAGCATCGTAACTTTTAAATGCATTGCTTTGATCCAATCAAGTCAGTACTTATTTAGGTTTATTTAATTTGGTGGTAGATCTATCTGTAGGCACTATGACGTTTGTTTAGTTTTGGCTTAAGGGTTAGCCCATGTTTAGAATCTGTGATTGGTCATTTTATATGAAGATCACCTTTTATGGAATATGAGTTTGAGTGTAAAATTTTAAATTCGGTGATGAGATCAATATCAAGTGAAATGAAGGACTAGGGTCCTGAATCTTGACGTCCCATGAAAATAAAAGTCAATGCCCCCAAATTAGTTATCTTTAAATTTTCCTTTCTCCACCAACAGTTGCTATCATCAATCATCACAACCAGCACTCATCATCAGCCAAAAATAAAATTAGTAATCCAGTCATATCTCCTGCAGTCTAGACTTGACGTCTCTGCACATCTCTGTGCCAGAGACAATCCAATGTCTTTTGCTTATGACCAAGAAGATCAACTGAGCCAACTTCATATTGTTGATCCTCATGCACGACATCACACGAAACTATGCCAGATCACAAGGAGTCCAACATTACGAAGCCTTCACACCAATTCCCCTAGCCAACACAAATCAAGGAGATTCCTTCAATGTAAGCTAATCAACTATATCTATATCCACAAATTACTTTAGATGAGCAAGTTCAAAAAATCTTCTAGGGTCCATACCAAATTCTACAGACGAAGGAGCCATTCCACATTCTTTCGTTCCATCCAATGATCCCCAGTTTGTTGTATTTTCATCTCATCTTTCTTTTGAATCCTTGCATTAAGTTTGACTTTATAATGCTATCAGTTATTGTTGGTCAACCAAACTCGAAGTAGAATTATTAGTCATTCAGAATGTTTAATTAGGCTTTCATTGAGAAATCTGCATCAAACTACCACAAACTTCATTTTGAAAGGGCAAATTTAATCACGTTCCCTAGATGCCATCTAACAAAATCAAATTGACAATCCTAATCTGACCTGATGACTCTTAATTTGCCAACAACAAAAAATTAATGAAACTATAAATCAATTTACTCAGCACAAAAGAAACTTCTAAAATTTTCACAAATTTATATCTGAAAATCTTGCTTTATTTATGGATAATTTTCCATCCCATTTGTTGACCTTAAATTGATATTTTAATAACAAGTAAATTCACTTTTCTACTGCATAAATAATACTTTCTAGTTGACCTTATAATACCGCAGAAGCAATACAACTTATTAAATTCTTTGTAGCAATGGAAAGACATCAAAGATCAGCAACCACAAATAGAACTATCTTGATTACCAACAAAAAAACTCATTTGTCAACATTTAGGTAAGACCACATGAAACTAAATCTCAAGCTTGATAGCTCACCCAAAGCAAGAGAGAATTATAACAAGTTTTTTTAGAAAACATAAATGATGACAATAACATGGACAATAAAACTATGAGAGAGATCAACATAGATCAGACAAAAAGATAACTTCCCAGAAAACTTGAGTGGCAGAATATGGTAATTCAAGGTAATCTGATATTAATCTAAGCAGCTGTTTTGAATAAATATAAGAAACCATAAGAAAACTTTAAAGAAGAAAAGAAGCAAACAAGCTCAGTTATGCATTTCAATATCAAAAAATTACCAGACACAACATCAAGGGAGTGAATATACATATCAGCAGCATAGAAAAACAAATGAAAGCCCACAACATTAGTAAAATTCAATTTAGGTTAAACAAGGAAAAGATCATCACTCTAAAAGGGATAAAACCTTAACGTTGGATGGTAGGCAGAGATGGTTATCACGTACACAATGTAGAAGAAAGACAATGAACACAGATTACAGACTATGCGAATACCTTTACACCATCCGCTTAAACAGTTTCCACATATAATGTTCACCTGAAATTGAATAGGTGAAATGGCAGGGTGAACAACCAAATAGTAAGTGCTCAAGAGCCTGCAATTTCTTAAACTATTAAAATGTTTAGAAACGGCAGGAAAAAGCTAAAAGAACCAACCTGAGCTGTGCGACCCATTTTGTCAAATGTGTGTTCACAATTCATGAGATCTCCACTATGAAATCCCTAATAACCAGATCAATAGCTATAATATCATGAGAAAATGTGTAGAGAGTAACTCACGCTTGCACACTTCCATTACAATCAGAAAATATTTGAAACTTCTGTAGTAATTAGTCAATAAAAAATAAACTTCAAAAAGAAAAAAAACTCTACAGTTGTGGTGCATAAGAATAATACAAACATATCAAAATGGTTATTTTGCAGTATAATTCTTAGAATCAAATTAATTGTTTCTAGTTATCTCCTTCTTTAAGTGACAGCATTTCTGTGTTCTGAACACCAATCTTGTACTGACACAAAAAAACATCATTTCACATTTGCATTTTAGTTGTTCAGCCTAAAAGAATCCTTGACATTCAATTATTAATAGAATTCTGTTGAGACCTGTAATTTTGGTTACAACCATGACATGTAACGAACCTAAATATAAAAATTAGGCCCAAGTCGCACTTCTACATCTGCAATCTAAGCTGTTGCTGCTGGCACTTGATTCTAGGAGTATATGAGCTTTACACAAAAGCTACAACCTTGGTGTATCGCTTAAATGTGATAACCTTAGTGTCTCACTTAACTCTTTAAGGCTAAATACTGTTTCTATTTAGTTTCCAATCATTACATATGCATATACAGTTCAAAAGCACATCCCAGGCAAATTAGAACATATCCATGGCAAAGCAGTGCGTATGTCTGGCCAAATCCAGTTTCTAACAAGTACTTCATGAATCATGTGCATGATATCCTCACTCACTTCATTCTACCAACAATGCGCACTTCTCCATTTTTCTCTACACCTTACCTCAATATATCAGTAGCGAAATGGAACTTATTCTACATGTAAGCAAATCACATATCACAAGCAAATTTCATAGCTACCACTATGAAAAACAAAATTTCATTTTACTTCCAAGCAACCACAGCAAGTAACCCAAATAACGAATTTTTTTATGAAGCTCATTAGATGTCATGCAACAGTGTAATCTGAACCAAGTAATATCGATCCTGCCACACTAACTGAATTAAAGCAAGACTAAGCCACTTTTAACACCTTAACATACCTGAACAAAGTCAACAGAACCTGAGCCAGCAACAAAATAACTTGATGTTGTAAAACGGCCAAAATCGACGTACCCCTATTCAATAGAAAATGATAAACAAAGTCATTATCAAAATCGATCTATAAACAACGAAAAAAGCTACCCAAATTAGCAACTAGTATAATCGATGGTGACCATTCACTTACATTGCATAAATGTAACAAATATTTGCAAAAGAAGTCAAGCACAAGAACTGATAGAATTAATTTAATAATGTGATACAGGAAACTTCATGGACCCAGCAGCTTAAGGATGAAGCTTGAAGGAAAAAGCAGCAACTGGTACCAAAAGTACGCACAAAAAGTTTTACGAGGGTAATCATTAATAGGTAAACAAATTCAAATAGTCAATATAATCCATAAATTAAGAACACAAATGGAGGAGTTAGATAATGAATTTACCTTACAACATTTTTGCAGGAACATTTTACGTTAAATGGTTGATTTGACCCATCGCATCCATTCACCTATATTAGGATAATTTTACACTAGGCCTTGTTTGGTTGGAGTATATTTTTAGGAGGTTTTAAGTTTTTTAGAGATATAAGAAGAATAAAAATTATTTTAATGTTATGATGTGAAATAAAGTTAATTTAAAATATGAAATAAAATTGATTTTTAATATTTAAATTTGTTTCTAAACAAGCACATCCGAAACTTCATAAGTATGGCTCATGAGCTTCATTTTTCAATTATTGTTTCTCATCCTTTTTACACTTATGCAAAAGCTTACCTAGCATGGGCCTTTCTTTAGAGAAAAGAGCACCCAGTAGTCATCAGATGAGTGAACAATCTTCATAAAAAGAAAATACTCAAGTACTATTAATCTTTCATGAGGATGCAGTTTACAAAAGATTATCAATGTAGGAAACAGAAAACTAGAAACTTAGGCCTAATTTTTGAACAATGAATTAGGACATGCCTAACCAATAATATTTATCAATACAGATATTGGAACAAAATCTTTAACCAGAAAATATACATCATACCATTTGAGATCTGAACTCCACATCTTTACAAAACCGGACAACAAAATCACCGTCCTGATTTGGAGAAACGGAACACATCAAGTTGTGAATTATCAAATACATGCAATCAAAGAAGGCACAAATAATAACTGCTCTCTCCAAACATCAGCCAATTAGAATTCCATGAAATTAATACACTAGTTGCATTAATATATATATATATATATATCTGTCAAATATATATATATATTTTGATAGCCACTAGTTGCATTAATATTTGAATATCTAGAAAACATGACATGGCATATTCTTTGGAGTGAGGATGAGGTAAAACGTCATTACTATGTTGGGTCCTATTGTCTAATGACTTAGGTTATAACCACTTCGCTCTGCAATGTAAAGCGTGCGTATCAACTATCCATTCAGTGTCAACTCCTCCCCATTCCCTGCAATAACAGAGCCTCATGCAGTACATATAATCCATTTCATATGCTTCAAGGCAGGGAAAAATAAATAAATAACTTTAGCATGCTTAACAAACATTCTTTGTGGAGCTTGCAGTTGGTCAGCGACATTTGATAGGGTTGATGCAAAATATACTAGGCTAAGTTTAAATTTGAGCAATAAAGGATCATTCCAATGTCAGACCTTGCTGACGGCAATAACATCAAAACAGCTTTATTCTAGTAACAACAAGCATTTTCAACAGCAACAAGCTTTAATTGGAATGTGTGATGTTTGGTTATAAACGTTATTCATGAGTTTCATCAACACAACAGCAACAAGAAGCCTGCATCCCAATCTACAGGAGTTCATGAGTTTCACGGATAAACTTAAATGAAAAAACTATTCATCAGCTTTTAAACAGACATTTTATCATGATGATAAAACATTATTCAACCCTATTATAAGTATGCTTAAGCAAAATGAGAGGCCGAGGACTTGATTTGACAAGGAATTTTAAGGTTTTTTTGCAAGTACAAATATACAGGTCATTTTTATAGGTGGGAAAAATATAAGGTCAAACATATCATCCAGCATTACAACTCGCTAGAAATGAATAATCTAACAAAAATTATATGCATAATCTAAAAGTCAGTAAATAATGATTTCATTTATTACCTTCCCTTCAAGAATAAGAACATGACCAATCCAATCCGTCTTTGTAGCCATTCAAGTGAAACAGGACAAATGAGAATACACATTTGATTGCCAGCATCAAAATGAAGCAAGTGCAAAACATTGGCCTTGTTTGGTTGGGAATCAAAAACCCCACAAATTCATAAAAAAATACTATAATCAATATTTTATATTTATTTCATATCATACATATTATTAAATATCAAAAATCAACTTTATTTCACATCCTACACAAATTTCAACCTTAAAAATTAACTTTATTTCACATCCAACACATACTTCAATAAACAAAATCAACTTTATTTTATATCCAACACAATCCACAATAACAAAATATCTTTATTTCACATCATAACATTAAAATAATTTTGTTTCTGTCTCTATCTCAAAAAAATTTAAAATATCTCAAAATCATACTCCAACCAAACAAGATCAATGATAGTAAAAGGATAAAGGGGCAATTACATACATGCATCTCTACCTAATTATACTTCAAGCCTCAAATTTTGCTATTTATGATATGGCCACCCGAATGTACCGTCCCCCAAAATACATTTTCTTTCATTATGGCCACCCAAATGCATAGATAATTAGATGCAAGCTCCAATCACATTTGCGTTGGCATGGTTGTACTTCAAACATGTTGTCATGGCTGATCATATTGTAAATAGCAAATTTTGGGGACTTACAATGCAATTAAGGTAAGATTTTGGGAGACAAATATCTTAAAGAAAAAGCTGTAGGATACAAAATCAACAAGGCGACTGTTGTTATCAATGGAATAACAGTTGGAATGTGGCACCACAACTGAGGCAGCAAAAGGTGAATGCAAACATATGGCTGCCAAAAGGAAATAGCCAATTCAGATGAAAAAATAGATAGGAAATTTTAACCAAAACAAATTTCATGAAACCATCTATGCAATTTGCCCATAAGAAATTCATTAATCCTACAATTCAAGCTCCAGTTGTGCAGCAAACCAACAAATACTCGGAACTTTTATTGATTTTATGAAGATGTGATTGTTGTAATTTGCCATTGGAAATTAGACCCAAAATTATTAAAACTTTGCTTGAGACTTTTCACAAAATAAGAAGCATCAATACAAGCAAAAAATGATCTTTTTTATCTAAGATTGAGAAGGTAAAATTTTAAGATCATAGTTAGATGACTACATTGTTTCCTTTTCATATCCACTATCCATCATGTCATTATATTGTCTACCACAAGAAAATCAGTAAATATTATAAGGCCATGAAAAAACATAATGTAGAAAATTAGCAATAAAAAGTTGTTCTTGAATAAGAAAGAGAAAATATATTAATTTATAAGTTCGATGGTAGAAAGTGCGTTAGTGTAAAAAAAGGTTAATTTTAAAATTTAAAATTTGTGCTAAAAATTAGTAAAATAATAGTAGGGCTCTTTTGAGCATTCAACCAAATGAGGCTTTAAAGTTTCGAAAAAAAAAATCACTAAAGCTTAATTGGAAAGTGGAAAAAAAAAAAACGTAAATGGACTGGTGCGTTACAACCAGTAAAACTCTAACTATCATTCCAAATATATAATACAAACACCAAGAGGAAGTAAAATTTTTGGTTGAAAATATGGATTAAGCACTAAAACTATTATTAAAAAAATAAATGCGAGAATCTAATCATGAGTCATAGGTCCCTAATCCCATCACTGATAAACCAAGGAATAGACAAATGGAATCTTACAATATTTGTAAATCATGCTTACCTAAAAATGCATAAGCAAGGAGGCAGTAACATGATCTCAAGCACAACGAATTTCTATCGAGCAACATTTCTGTCAAATCAAGACACAACGTATCATTCACAAACTACAATATCGAACAACAAGATAACACAAATTAGCATGATGTTGTAGTTGCAAAATAAAACACAATTCTTTTTTCCATGAAAAAACAAAAACAACTTAAAAAATTATTTGTCTTTAAAGGGCATTTGGTTCAATCTATCTAGAGATTTCTGTTATCTAAATATCAATATTATATAGATATCTATATTATCTCTAACTTATTATTTGTTTGATTCACTACCGTTATACTAAAAGATAATAATAGAAATCAATGCAATCTCACTTTCCTTCATTACAATTAGAGTGATATTTAGATACTATTTACTTTTGCATGACATCTACATGCTACTCAATATGATCTTATAAATTTTTGTAATGTTATCAAATCAAACTATCAATTTCTCCAAATAACATGATATAATATTACAATAATATTAAACCAAATGCCTCATAAGTCAATCAAAATGAAATAAAAAATTATGCAGTTTCCAAGTCACTTACCACATTTTGCTCACCTGATAAAAATGTAGAAAAGCAAAATGCAGAAAGAATGTCCAACTTTCTACATAAATGTAGCCATAATCCAAATAAAACTAGACAAATATTTGCTTCTAGGTTCAAGGGTTGAGTGTAGTTAAAAAAGCACCTTGAAGAGGCAGTATTTTAATTCCAAATTCTTGAATTTACTTTCGAAAATAAGAAAGATGCAAACATTTGCTTAAATTTCACCTAATTTGTTACTACAGCATCTAAAACAATATTCTTGAATTTAAGAATTTTTTTTAAAGACTTGAATTTAAGAATTAAAGATAATTAGATAAATAAAATGTAATACACTGAAAACTTTTAAGTTGAAGAAAAAACCGAGATGATTGGCAATTTCTAGGGAGGATTGTAGCCAACCAAACTTTGTTTAGCTTGATGCAAAGAAAGGAAATTTGGAAGGATGTGTTGCAAAGTGTCACATGAGATTGAGGCTAAGAAGGAGAAGGTCAGGGATAGGAAAATTACTAGGTTTTGTACCTAATTGCCTCAGCTTTCTAGTGGCCAGACCCAATGCACTAGGTGATGCGCAGTAGGCCCACACTAATGGAGCAAGCTAAATTCTGTTAGGAATGCATTTTTTTTAAATGACAGGATAAATAAAAAATTAAAAGGTATAAGCAAAATTGATAGGTATAAGCTATGTATGAAACAATATATGCTAGATATAAGAAATAAAATGATAGGTATAAGCAAAAAAAAGTTAGGTATGAATAATATAACATAAAGTGTAAATAATAAAATAATATGTATAAGAATACAGGTACAATAAAATAATATATATAAGAATGAGCCAAGTCTGATTACTATCAGCTCAAAAACATTCAGTTGTACGATTAAATGAACCTTTTTATTTTTAGTACATTTTTTTAAAATTGATTCATTTTAATATCTGAAATCAATCTCATCTTTCATATAGATCGTTCAATTTTTTTTACTAAATTTTTCAAAAATCTCAAATTTACTCCTCTCCCTCTCTCTCCAGCTCACCTCCACCTACTCACCCTCCTTTCTCTCTCCTCTTTTCAACGGAGACTCAAATCTTTCACTATCAATTGCAATTTGGATATGTCAGAGCCAAATGGTCATCTTTCTAATGATCATTGAATGAATAATGACATGAATCTTAACAAAGAATGTGAGACCCTTCAACGGGCTAGATCAAGGCATAAACTTGGTTGCATGGAGAGAGGTGAAGAAAAAACATATATTTCAAAAGGAAAAAATACATCTAGCATAGAGAGTCAAGAAAAGCTTGAGATTTTTTACTATTTAGTCAAAATTAATAAATTTAATTTTAACCTACTATATTATATCATACATATATATACTAATTTTGTTTTACATTAAATACATATATAATATAAAACTTTATCTATATTTCAGATTATATACATATTTTAAAATAAAATATTGATTTTATTTCACATTTTATATATATATATACCAAAATAATAATTAACTAATTTCATACTTCTTACATATTTTAGTATAATACTAGCTTTATTTCACATCATATATAACTCTCAATAATAAAATATCCTCATCCAAGTTAGCTTTAACCATGTTAGCGTTAACCTTTGAAAACAAATATAGTTTACGTTATACACAAATTTTAATATTAAATTAGCAATATTTCAAATCTTATATAAATTCGAACATTAAGATTAACTTTATTTTACATTATACACAAATTTTAAAAATAAAAACTAACTTTATTTCATATTTTATACACGTCCCAAAATAAAGCTATATTTATTTCAAATCCTTCATAAATCTCAAAACAAAAATATTACATCAAAAATTATCTTTTATTGTATTTTATAATTAACCCGATAAACAAAAAACCCAAGAACTTCTATTTCATAAAAAGTTTATCTAAGGCTTTTGAATTTAAAAAATACCTCAAATTCAACATTTACTTTAGGTGTTATGGTTTTTTAATTATTTGAATATTAAAAATAAAGTAAACTAATAAAAAGATATAAAATAGTTAAAATCATCTAACATATTCCATAGTTAAACCTCATAACCATGCCTTGGCTCATGTTCTTGTCAAACAGCCAAAGTAGCTAATAAAAAGCAGATGAAATCTTAGTGGTCAAAATAACATTTGGTATCTAGTATGGGTTTGAACATTGAGCAATCGTTCTAGATACAATTAGATGTTTCTTCTTCATGAATGATTGCAAACAAATTAAATAGACTTCTTTGTTACTAGCGGAGGTGCAAATTACATTTATTCCTTGAGGTCAGAGATTTTTTCACTTTAGTCCATTTTGTTTGGATCATTTCATTTCAATCCCTCAAGTCAATCTCCTTTTTCATATGCAACAAAAATGTCTATTAATTTTTTTCGCGATAAAACCATTAGAAAATTTTAAAACGAATTTATTTAATTGATCAACTAATAAAAAACATAATTGTTTTTATTATGACGGTGATTCGCTCATGAATCTCAACCACACACATAGAAACCAATGTGTTAAGAGGCATGGGAGGTTAGATGAAATTCAGGATGAAAACATGATGATTGAACAACCAACGTCAAAGGAACCTCCATCAGTGCATGTCACTCAAACAGTGTCGAAAGGCCATGCTTGAATAAGCATTGGACTTCCTTGGGAGCTTCATAAGTCCCAAGTCAACAAATTCAAGCTGCATGCATCGCTATATCCTACCTGGTTGCCTAGCAAGTTCCCCCAGGTATATTATTTTATGTAAGAATGGGATGACAATTGTCAAAAGGCATCATGAGTCTTACTGCTACAAGTACAAACAAGAGCAAGGAGCAAAGGATGACTGTTCTCTCCCCCTCGCATGCCAATACACTTTCTCCAATTACTCCCCACCAATGAGTTCCACAAAGGATTCATGCCATTCACTCTTAAGTAGGGTTGTTTTGGCTAGATCAAAGCCTTGTGTAATCCTCTCTTTCTCTTGATTTGACTCGTACACAGTAAAACTTTCAAACCGCCACTAATGGCTTGGTGCTTTTTTGCATTCAATGAGTTTTCATGTAAAAATGGTGTAGCCATATTTTACCATCTTTATTTACTTTCTATTCCGCACTATCGATTTGTTGATAGAATTCTTGTATCAATAATTTTTATTAGAAAACTTAAATGTTAATAATTGATGCAGTGTGAGTGTAACATCTCGTGTCCCAAATGTAGAGATATTATCCACTTTAGAGAATTGCATGACTTGAGAACTTCCGGAAATCACCCATCCCGGGACTCCACCTCAAGAACACTTAATTACGGAGTTTCCATCCCCAACTTTAAAATGTTTTCCCAAAATGTGCCTCTATTTATTGGAACCATATTATTTACTCATATAGTTCAAGAGCTCCCCTCTCTTTTCGATATAAGATGATGCATTGTTATACCCTTCTCACAACTCATAAGGTCTAAAAGTTTGCCAAAAGCCATTCCTTACACCAGTAATTCTCTTTTCATGGGACATCACCCAACAATCACTAATCACTTCTTCGTCACAGACCCACCAACTTTCACATGATTCGTCCTCAAACAACATTGTACTTTGGGAGTTCAGCTCTAATACCATACTCTAACATCTCATGTACAAAATATAGAAGTATTATTTATTTTAACTTTAGAGAAGTGCGTAACTTGAATACTTCCAAGAGGTCACCCATCTTGGGACTATTCTACTTCAAGCACACTAAGCTACGATGTTCTCATCCACAGTCATGCGAATTTTTCCCAAAAAATGTCTTTACATATTAGGACTATACTATTTATTTATATAGCTCAGGAACTCCCCTTCATCCAATGTGGAACGACTCATTCTGTGCTCCTCGGCCAGAAGCCGCTTCTTGCACCAATAATTCTTTTCTTTTATGATATCACCCGATAATCACTCTTCGTACTCGTCAGCCAGGATCGTCGCAGTGGGAGTCGCTAGAGCAATCCTCAAGATCATGGTTTGGGTGTGAGTGCATATACGTGAGCAACGAAAGTTTCTAGCATACTAAACAATATAAAATGTAAACTAAATTACACTACTCAATGAACATGAAACCATGTACAGATGTATGATACTTAAGAAAAATATACTAAGTTATCTTTAAATTCATGAGTCATTACTTTGCAAATGCATATAAGATTTTGTGAGATACGGAGAAATTTAGCCACGTTTTACAAAATTCGGCTCTTAAGCAATTTAGATAGGAATCTATCAAGCTGCTAGGATTAACTAACATGCATGAAAATTTGAAACAGAAGAAAAGTGTAATACCCTACAGCATCGAACTATTATTAACAGGGAACAGAGACGATATACAGAGATAACAGTCAGGTCAAATTTTACCGAGCAAGAGGTTGACAGATCCATTCATTCGAAACACTAGTCAGATTTAAATAGTGCAAAGTACCTCGAAACAGCTCCAATCCACCACCGGCAGTGCACGGATAACTCAAGCAATGGGGAAAGCTTCTTCTATCCTTGTGGAAATTCGATCATCAACAACCTTCTCAAACTCACCTGGACGCGTGCACGGAACCAACCACTTCGTGCAGGCTCGACGACTTGGGGTGTGGCAGGCGACGTGGGATGGTGGCCGGCTAACCTGCGGCGACGCGATCGGCGTGGCTCTGAGCTTGGCGATAAGTCATCCCAGCGAAGCAGGAGAGCCTGCGGACCGGGCTTGACGGTGAAATAATGGAAACATTTCCATTTAGTGCCCCTGTTTCAGCTTCTTCACAATTAAGGCCACATGTGGTTCAAATATTATAAGTCATCATTTAAAAAAAATTATTATTTAATTTAATAAAATATATATCTATATATATAATTTTTAAAAATTTATTAAATTATTATTTGAAAATGACATTTCTTTATCATAATATTTACATTATATAATATAACATTAAATTGTAGCATGTATATTTTACTTATATAAATGCATTTTACATTTATATTAATTTATCTGCTTTGTTTTATTTATAAATTCACATGCTTTTGTAGGAGAAATTTTTGTGTGCACAATGTGTGTCACGTCAGCCATCCACACATAAATAAAATTAAGCCATGTGATACGATAGGCTGCTTCAGATATTATATAAAACTAATTTTTTGCTACGTAGCACTGATTTTTTACTACGTAGGACTACATAATATTAACGTCTTGTTATTTGAAGCTACGTAGCACTAATTTTTTGCTATATAGTACTAATTTTTGCTACGTAGCACTGATTTTTTGCTACGTAGGATTACATAATATTGACGTCTTGTTATCTGAAGCTATGTAGCACCAATTTCTTGCTACATAATATTGTCTTTTGCTACGTAGCACTGATTTTTTACTACGTAGGACTACATAATATTAACGTCTTGTTGTCTGAAGCTACGTAACACTAATTTTTTGTTACATAG
>JAEMOT010003206.1:671075-708622 GCA_019297695.1 Apostasia ramifera | reverse complement strand
GATTCGACCCCGGTTCGACCATTGAACCTTGAACCTTTCAGTCTACCGGTTCTGAAGCCGGTCTGGTTTTCAAAACCTTGCATAGTACTGAATTCTTATTACATAGAGCTACGTAATATTATGTAGATGACAAGATGTTAATATTATATAATCCTCCGTAGCAAAAAATTAGTGCTTTGTAGGAAAAGTCAGTACTAAATAGTAAAAAATTAGTGCTACGTAGTTTCAAATAACAAGGCATCAATATTATATAGCCTTACGTAGCAAAACATAAGTGCTACGTAGCAAAAAATCAATACTATGTAGCAAGAAATTAGTGTTATGTAATATCTGAAGCAGCGCATCATGTCACGTGGCTTAATTTTATTTGTGTACGGATGAATGACGTGGCACACATTGTGCACACAAAAATTTCTTGCTTTTGTAGGGCTCTAAGCCAATATTTTGATACATTTTCGTATGGCATTAATCACACATACTTGGCTGGCCCTGTTTGGTGCGAGGATCAAAACAGGACCAAAATAGTACTAGTTTAAAGAATAATAATATTAATAAATAAATTATTTTAATTATTCTACACAAATTTTAATATAAAAAATAATATTTTACTTCACATACTCAATAGTTTTTAATAAAAATATAAATTTTATTTCACATCTTAGATCAAAATACTCGATTTGAATATTTTAGTTTAGAATGTGAAATAAAGTTGATTTTTTATTTTAAATTATTGTGTATATAAAGTAAAATAATATTTTTAATATTTAAATTTGTGTAAAATGATTTAAAATATTTATTTATTATTATTATTACTATTATTTTTTAAATTAGTACTATTTTGGTCCTGTTTTGGTCCTCGCACCAAACAGGGCTCAGTGCAGATCTAGCAGACCAATGTCTGACGGCCATCCCAGTAACTCAGTGATATAGGGGTCAGTTTCGTGAAAAAATAAGAATAATTACATATAAGATATCAAAATTTTATAAAATTATATATTTCATATCATATTTTTTAAAATAATTATAAAATAAATTGCCGGTGTATTTTCATTGACCTTATCTTATTTTGTATTTTTCACAAATTTGTAATAAGGATTTTCATTTTACTGATTTAAGTCTAAAATGAATTTTATATATAACTAATATATGTAGATTAAAATTTTATGATTTAAAATTTAAATTTTAGAGTTTATGTTTTAGTATTAAAGTAATTTAGGATATAAGTTTTAATGTTTTAGATTTTAGGTTTTGATTTTAGAAATCGTGATTTGAAGTATACTGAAATTTTTATTCAGAAATTGTGTAAAACATATAATTTTTTAGAAGTAGGATATTTTATACATAACTGACCCGAAAAAATAACTACTCTAAATTTATTGGGTGCGTAATTTCAGAACAACATTGTAATTAAAAATGAATATTCTACTTTCCAAAAGTGGCTATTCTAGATTTGTTGTACGATCATTTCCAAAATATTTCAAAAGTGGATATTCAAAAATTGTGTATTGTGATAGAGAAAAATTTATTGAACCCTCACCGACTGATTCCTTTTCATCGTTGTTTATACAACAACCGGTACGTAATACTTTTTTCGATACGTAATACGATGAGGGCTCTGTCTCCGCACAAATCCTGCATGCTTGTTCTTTCGTGTTCGCACTGACTACCCTCACAGCTCTGCCTCTTTGCTCTCCACTTAGCCACTTCTCGATCACTCCACCACTTCTGCAACTAAAATCATTTGATTTTTTGTCATCATCGTTTATATAACAACTGGTACGTAATACTTCTTTCCTCATTATAAAAAAATTTACAACATTTGTTGTACACAAATTACAAATTTATGGCAAGAATTATAATTTTTATATAATTTTAATGATAATATGTAATATCAAAAATTTGAATATTAAATATATAAAATAGCTAAATTTTAAAGATCTGTATATAATTTTTCTAATATTTTTATATTATTTAGGACAATAATTCGTCTTTGATGATCTTTTTTAAATTTATTTATAACAATTTTATTTTGAAAAATCTCCTGTAGAGTTTAAAAATGCATTATATATAGCTGAACAATGTCTATATGCAACAAAAAAAATATCATATATAGTTTAAAAATGTCCAATTTATCTAAAAAAATACTTACACTAAACTCAAAAAATAGTTATAAAAAAATTATAATTAACACATTATTTTTCTTTTTGTTTGCTTGTAATCTATTATTTGAATATTTAGATAATAATTTTATTTCCACTCAACTATTATCTAAAAATAATATTTAAATATCTTAAAATTTTTAAGAGCTTGTTTTGGGGCTCTATATTATTTTCTTTATGCAATACATGATATGCTTTAATTCATAAAAGAAAATATTTAAAAAGAATTCATTTGGATTGACAGAAATTTTTTATAATGTCTAAAATTTTAAAATAAAATGACGGTGAATTTTTTATATTTTGATTGGATATCTTATTTAATACTAGTATTATAATATAATTATCTTTTGAGCAGTGACATTTTTTATTTTAAAATTTTTGCAAAATGATCATAGTTTTTTTTGGAAAAACAAGATGATCTTTTTTTTTTTTGATAAAAGAAGATGATCATAATTTTTTTTTTTGATAAAAGAAGATGATCATAATTGATAGAAGACGATTAAATAAATTAAATTATTTAATTAATTGGTTAATACCTATGTGACACGATTTCAATAAAAATCCTTGGCGGATCCAGTCTGGATGATCCGGCGGCGCGCTCCATTTTTTTTTCCTAAAAAAATGCGATTTTTTTGCTGGCTCAGAGCAATTTGAAATTCAAATCCCGAACCTCGACGGCTAAAGTCCGCTCAAAGCCGATCAGTCGATCACCATCTCTCTCTCTCTCTCTTTGATTTCGAATTCGGGATTCCTTCCCACTTTCCTTTTACACAAAAAACCCTAACCCTACACCATATCCAACATGCTCGAGGAGAGGGTCGGAAGGTTCGGCGCTGGTGGACAGATTATGGCGTCTAAGCCCTCCAAAACCCTAATCAGCCGCTCTGAGAGGGAGAGGGCTAGTGCCGAGAGGGTTCCCTTCGCGCCCGCCAGAAAGGAGGTACCTCGAACCATCTCTGCGGGGAGGCCCTCGATCGGCCGCTCGAATCCGTCCTCGACAGGCGCCACTGGGAAGGAGAACCCCAGATCCATTTCCGCCTGTCGACCTTCCGTTGCTCGCAACTCTGCTGCTGCAAGCGCCAGGAAGGAGAATCCTAGGCCTATTTCTGCCGGCAGAGCTTCCATAGCTCGTCCGGAAAATTCTGCGCCGAAACTGGCGGAGAAGACAGCTGCCTCTGCCAACGTAGCGGTAAGGCGCTCCACGTCCTCACTGCCAAGAGGTAAACCTGCCGACTTCCATGGCGATCGCCTCCCTCGTGGTTCAACTTCTGTGGAAAGGAGAAGTTTTTCTGGATTAATGGTTTTGGATAAGGGCCCCCTAGTAGGGAAAGGGCAGCTGGGTAAGGCTTCTACTGGAAACAGAGGGGAATCTACCAATATGTTGGCCAATGTTAATGTTGGCAGATCTAATGGATATCTGGGCACAGAACCTGTGAAGAGTTCATGTAAGATTTTAGTTACCAATCGTAACATAATAGGCAGTGAAGTTCTGAAGGGGGAAGCTGGACACTACGATTCTCAAAGTTGCCGTGGTGATCTTAATCATAACCTTGAATTACCGATTCGCAAGAGAACCAAAGAGTTTAGTATTTCAGAAAACCATGAGGATGGAATTATTTTGATAGAGACAAAACAGGCAAAGGAGAATGGTCATGGTAATGGCTGTTTAGCAAGTTTCACTAATGAAAAAAAGCATGCTTCTGGCTTTCTGAATATTGATATGAAAGCAATTGATGGACCTAAGGAGAAGGGAAACTCTGTTTTGGTTTCTAAAAGCATCTGTGAGACAACAGGAGATTTTGTTAGAGATAAGGGGATGGATCTCGGGGAGAAAGGTTGCTTTAATTTGATCTCTGAAGGTTTTGAACGATCTTTGATTGCTATTGACAACGATCATTATGACTGTACAAACAGTTTGGATGATGCACATCATATAGCTGGAGCAGTTCGAGCAGCTCCAGATTCCGTAAAGGCTGCTGGAAATCTTGTGGAGGATGTGATGGATGCTTGCCAAGGTATCAAATATCAGAGCAAGCTTCATCAGAAGCTTGCAATTTTGGAAGGAAGGGTTCAAAAAATAGCCATGGAGATCAAGCAAACGAAAGAAATGTTAGATACGCAAAAGCCAGGTGAGTCTAGGTTGGTACTTTCTGATATCCAGAAGAGAATTTGTGGATTTGAGAAAACTGTGGATAGCATGAAGGATGGCGCCATATCTGATTTGGTTTCGGATGATGTCAAAGTTGGTATTTTGCAAGATGAGCATGTAGATTCATGTGTCATCAAGCAGACTTTTGATTCATCAATCTCCATCAAAAGCCTGAATGGTGAAGAATTAGTAGCTAGGTTCCTCCCACATCAAATGTTAACTAGAGATCATATGTCATCAGTTGCATCAAGAGGACAAGATAATAGCTGCAAGCAAACAGTATCCCAGGTCAGTGACGATACAGAGATGGATGACAGCCTTGTTGATGAAAACCCCATTGCACAGGAATTTTTGGCTTCTCTAGACCAAAAACTACCTAATATTAAAAATATTAATGCAAGTACGCAGTTGAGTCATGGTGTACTGAGTAAAATGCAATTTGGAAGTACGTCTTCATCAGGTGTGTCAGGTAGCATGATCGGAGGGCAAGAGAAGGAAATAGAACTGGAAACCAATGAAAAACTTGAAGAGTTTGATGTTCTGGGGAGCAATCCTCCAGTTATTGCATCTAATGATAGTGAAGAGTCCAGCACTGATCAATTATTTGAAATTGGTAAGAAGGTCTCAACTGGGGGATGGTTTGTTTCTGACGGAGATGCTGTTCTTCTTGCACATTATGACAATTCATGTTCCTACTATGATATTACTAACTCGGAGGTGTGTAACCAAACAACATAAAACACTGGTTTATGCTGTCATTTTTTTATTCTACCTTTACTCTTTAGTTTCTCTCTGTTCTACAATCCACCCCCTGAAAATATATTTTAAAGTATATCGTTTGTTAGTTATTTGTTTCTTCAACTTGTAATTTTGAAATTGTCTGTTCTTTCTTCACTGTGAATTGTGTTTAACTTCTATCTGCATTGAGCTTTTGTTTGAAGTTTGTACCAGAGTACCGAGTACAAGAATCTGGCATTGAAACAAAAGCTGTTAAGCTGACAATTTACTGTTCATATCTTAGGTAAAGTCTGAATATAAGCCTCCGGCTGATTGTTCAAGTAATTTGTGGGGGGATTGTTGGTTAATTCGTGCTCCAGGTATAGATGGGTGTTCGGGACGATATATTGTTGCAGCATCAGCCGGTAATGCATCAGAATCTGGCTTTTGTTCCTGGGATTTCTACACCAAGGATATTAATGCTTTTCGCATTGTGGGCGAAAAGAAAAGTAGTTTGGCCAGCTCTTCATATGGATCCGAGTGTCCTGCAATCGCTGGAAATGCCCTACAAGCACCTTCCACATTTGGAAATCATTTCTGTTGGTTCAAGCCTTGTGGACCATTATTGATCTGCACTTCTAGCAAGCAGAAGATTGTGAATGCTTATGATATTCGAGATGGAGATTTGGTAATGACATGGAAGGTGAAGAGTCCAGTCAGTGAGATGGACTACTCAAGCCCTTTGCAATGGAGAAGCAAGTGTAAGACAGTCATAGCTGAGAGAGAAGCCATAACTCTTTGGGATGTCAACTCACTCAATCCACAACCTTTGCTATCTGTTCCTTATGCTGAGAAAAAAATCTACTCTCTTCATGTTAACAATACAGATGCCGAGATAGGGGCTGGTGTTCGCCAGAGGTGAATTATTCAGTCCCTGTTTCATTTTTTGTTGATTCTTTTCATTGTGTCTGATTCATTTTGGTCTGATTCATTTTGGTCTGATCTGTTCTAGTGTAAGAATGTCAGGTAGTTCAGTTTTTAGGCCTTGTCTTGAGAAGGTTGCTTCTTTATATGATCATCCGAATAAAAAATTTGTGCATATAAGGTGCAAACTTACATGTTTATTTACTAGAATTTGTAGGAATTAGGTATGCATTACAACAAAAGATCCCAAAGTTTTTTGTTCTTCTGTATGACACAGATATACGTTCCACAAACTATCTAGATGTTTAATATACAACCTGGTCTACTTGTTATACGGTATAATTCTTTTATTTTCATATTTGAAATATCTAGCATGTTTGGCTGTTTTTGTCTTCATATATGGTTGCCTGACCTGAAACAGGGCAAGTTCAAGTGAAGTGGAAGGAAATGATGGTGTTTTCTGCACTCAGGATAGCATGAATGTACTTGACTTTCGCAATCCATCTGGTACAGGCCTTAAGATCAGCAGGCATGGTGCTAACCCTCTTTCCCTATTTTCCCGTGGAGACTCCATTTTGATTGGGAGCACAGAAGGAAGACTACAAGTTAAGGGTGGACTGCGGGCATACGTAGAACACTATTCACTTCGTAAAGGAAGAATTGTCACCACATATGAAATGCCAGACTTCAATAGCCACTATCATCACTCTTCTGTCACTCAGGTATGGGGCAACTTGAATCTCGCAATGGGCATATGTGGAATGGGGCTGTTTGTGTTTGATGCTTTCAAGGATGAAGGACTGCAATCCTCAAGCATTCATCAGGCAAGCACGACACCGGTGAGGGAAATTGTTGGTTCAGATGATTTATATCGTCCAACTTTTGATTACTTGGGTTCACGTGTACTTATTATATCTAGGGATCGTCCTGCATCTTGGAAGTATTTGTTATGAATAGTCTTGCTGTATATACTTAATCTAATTTTGCCTTAATATATAGCTGTTTCACTTATTTGTAATGGAGCTTCTTGCTTGCCTCCAGTAGTCTTAAAGCAATGTAACCTTGGATTCTGTTGGTGAATTTGGGCAGATCAACACTCTCCATTTTGGCTGGCTCTCTCCTTTTTCCATCATGTGTAAATTCTATACCATTTACATTTCTGGTTGCCTTATTTGTCGATTTTGGCATCAATATTTTTGATGATTGTCGTTTTTTATG
This sequence comes from Apostasia ramifera, assembly GCA_019297695.1. Classification (NCBI taxonomy): domain Eukaryota; kingdom Viridiplantae; phylum Streptophyta; class Magnoliopsida; order Asparagales; family Orchidaceae; genus Apostasia; species Apostasia ramifera. Next base: position 701,455 of record JAEMOT010003206.1, on the reverse strand, counting down.
ATCATATTAGCTTGCTATTACAGGAACATTTGTTGTGTAAATAAGTTAGAAAATTGGATGGGATATGATTGAAATCAATTCAATTTAATGTTCTTACCTGTAGAGGTTTTGAAGGATTATCACACACACAGATTACAGTACTCCTTAACAATTTTAAAATAAACTTGATTTCTCTTTTTTTAAAATTGGACCTGTTTAAATTTAAAGAAATGATTTTCAAAAAGGGAAAATTTTCAGTTTTATTTCCAATCATAGGTATCCATAAAACAAAAGCTTTCCCAAATCAATGCTAAATAAGTATATTAATGTTTAACTTCTGCAGGGTTTTTTGATACCATTCTTCTTGTCAGTTTGTACTTCACCATTCTGATGATCTTATAGAACCAGAATGCACTCACCAGCTGCAGTCCTATTGCCATCATCTGTAAACAGACATAAAGCAATAGTCAACTAATCATTCATACATAAAGCTTAAACAGGTATCTCATTCATCTAGTTTTCCTTTAAGATATCTGAAAGTCAGATCAGTCTAAGCCTATTGGACAGTTTTCATCTAGTTTTCCTTCCTCTGTTGGACAGTTCGATTGGCTCTCGTGCTCTTCGGCTCACATGGTCGTGGCTAGACTCAGGGACTTAGCATTATCTCCCAACCACAATGAACGGTCCTTGTGGCTCCCATCCTTCTTTCCTTGCCTAACAGAGAAGCCCCTCCATCTTTAACCCAGTCTTCACTTCCCCCTTTCGCTGGTAATTTGCATACTTAATAAAACCTTTTCCCCGTAATCTTGTATTCATTCTGTAGTTTGGATTCAGCACAAACAATAATTAAGGCATCAAACTAGAGTATTACCTTAATGAGAATGGGATTGTCAGCATGCAAAGTCACATGAGTGAGATAAGGTCCCCCAACCATCCTTGCAAAGGAGAAGGTGGCTGCAAATAATATCTAATGCAAAAGAAAAGTTTAGTTCCAAAATCTCTCTTGATTTGACAGACCTTTGGACAAAAAAACAGCCAAACACAGTGAGAAAGCTTACATCAAAGGCTAAATTAAGATCTGCACCTTTGTAACCAAGCTCTTTCAGAAGCTCTCTTATGTGCAAGAAAGGACTGGAGATTTCAGTGATCCATAAAGCAGCAACCATTTCTGATCCACACTTTTTGAAACGTATAAACAAATTATGAATGTTGTAATGTTAACATTTACTCTTTGGTGATCAGTTGACCTAAAAGCTTAAACTTGTAAGTCATGATCCTGAACAATTCCCCTCACGAGGAAGCTTATTTAGCTTTGCAAAGCGAATTAAATGCAGCATGGGTTTTTCTTTTTTTCTAAATCTCAAGCTTGAGCCTTTTTGCTCTGACGATGTTATGTTAAATTTTTGGTAACAAGCATGCCTAAAAGCTTAAGCTCTATGGTTATAGTTGAAAAATAATTTGATATATGTTCCTATACTTAAGATAGAGCATCATCAAGTATCGAATTACATGTATACTCACTTGCTCATAGGCAAGTCCTGCTCCAATGCCAACTATGCTGACAGTGTGATGCACAGCATTGTCAAAGTTCACATGTTTGTCAAATTGACAGCATACTAGATCATAGATCAGATAAGAGAGAGAGATTGCAAGAGTTTTCATCTGTAACATGTTACAAACTTAAACTGAAGTGTTACACAGGGGCTGAACCCACAAACGAGAGAAAAATGAGAATTATTCAGACAAGCTCAAGTACACCTGAGCATGAGAAGATTTTGATGCCAAAGGGCATGCTGGGCAGCTCCAGTCTTGCACAGAGAGAGAAGCCAAGCAGACAGCTAACGACGCGTGGAGGATGGAGACGACTCGATTGCAGAAGCTGAAAGATTGCTTTGGAAGAGCACTTCTGATGAGAATGAAGGCTGCAGTCCATACAACCACCCCATATATGACCCAATTCACTATGTAATCCTCCATTTGGTTTTTGAACCTCACCCAACAACCAGGTTTGATTCTTTCTTCCTTTATATATTGTCACTTACACAGAATGATACATTCAATGCTAGATGTGAATGTGTATGTGGTTTTCTACCTTTTTATGCATACATATATCTATTAGATAATTAGTTGTGAAGACATGAATCCTAACCCACTAATGTTCTTAATTAGCTATCCGATCTGAGCTCTAAACGAATAGATACACTATACGAATGTAATGGGCCTGGGGCAGCACCACAGTGACTGGTCAGTGATAGGCTGTAATAGTATTTTGGTTCTATAAAAATTATATAAATTTCGATTAGGTTAGAGCAATGAGATGATTTTCATCAAATTTTTGATATTTTGTAATATCAGATTTGTTATTCATAATGGGCCCAAGAGCATAGCCCGAATCTAGGATGAACCTTGTTAAATCTCTGTGTTTGTGTCTGTCTTTTGATCTCTACTACATCATTTCCCAACATATGTTAGATGGTCGAAGCGCTGGCAACAATTAGACAAGTGAAACCAAGTGTTTTTCGTTTGTAGAAAATGAAAGGAATGAGGATTTTGGTAACGAGTTTGGAGGAAGTATTCAATGTTCTATCTATTAGTTGATTTCGTGCAGCTGGAATTTTGGTAGAGAGTTGTTTTATAAGAATTTTTGCATAATAAAGCCGTTGTTTGGTTTTTAAATGAAGCATTTTCTTTTCAATCAAGGTAGATAGGCGTTGGCCATTTAATCCAAGTAGTTAACCTGTATCCCTCACTTCTTCCTTTTCAGGATGTTGACAGCTTTAATATGGGAACCAGCCTACTTGCTCAACTTCTCATCAGTTTAGCAGTTAGTAATTCAGCTGAGCTGACCTACTTGCTTTCTACTTGTTATGTTGATAAAGCCATTACATTATTGCTTGGAAGAATATAGGTTTTGTGTTTCATTTTTTTGGGATAAACACCTAAGTCCTGTCACTTATAATACATAAATTAAGTTCTTTTGTTATTTTATTTTTAAAATTTTGTAAAATGACATCATTATTGCCTCTCATTCTCTCCCAAGCTCCTGTTAGGGTGCAGGCATAGGTGGTGGCCATCGCCCCTCCTCTTTCTTTCTCTCTCTCTCCCTCCATCTCTCTTTGGTTCCTACAAAGAAGCGAGCTGAAGGTGGGCCACCCTCCTCTATAGGAGTCGAAGGGGGGCAAGTTGCCTACACCTTATGCTCTCCTCCTCTCTAACTCCTGTAGGGGAGTAGGCAACAAGCAGAGGGGGATGATGTTTGCCTACACACCCCATTCCTCTCTGCCTTTTTCTCCCTCTCTCTTTTTCTCTCTAACTCCCTTACGAGAGCAAGTGGCAAGCGGAGGGGGCGACGCCTACTTGACCCTCCTCTCTTTTCTCTCTTGCTCCCTCCAACAATGGAGTAGGTGAAAGGTATAAAAGTAATTTTATATTAAATAATTATTTAAATTTTTTTTTATTATTTTTAATGCATTTATTAAATTATAAATAATTTATGTGGTCTTGCATGACTTTAGGGACCCAAACGAGACCATTAACTTATTTCAAAGATTTGAATATTAAAAATATAAAATCATTGATCTACATGATATTATTTTTTAGTGTCAAGAACCTGAATGTAATTTAATGTTTATAAATAGAATTCATATCTATTGTTTTCTATAAAAGAGAAATATTTACATGTATTTACTGTAAAAATTGAGTTTTATAAATTCTTTCATATGACATTATATGATTAAAGCTATTTATCACTAGATTTTAAAAAAATATAGGTTTCTTTTATAGTAGCTAATAATGCGACATTTATAACCAAGATGTTTCACTTATATAATCGCTTTATATAATAAGTGCGCGTAATTTATGCTCTAATAGTATTTAATTTAATATAATACTGTGAGAACATTTTCATTCGCTAGACTAGCATTTTTTATCACAGATATTACTTTATTTTATTACATTTGAAGGTATTTTTTAAATTCTCAATATTAGTATTAGAGTTGTTTATATTCTTCTAAGGTTGATCCTCATGAAATATGATATAGAAAATATAAAATTTATAAATGCATGACATGCAAGTGATATTTACATATTGTGTTATTTTAAACTTAACTAACATTATCATTTTTTTTATCATTTTAAAAAAGGGATAATTATCTACATACCATATAATTTAATTTTATTTATGCCTTACTTATCCATTCTTAATTAATTATGCTATGCACACTCAAAATATTATAAAATTTTATATACAAATATTTGAGTTAAAACTTAATCAAAATCTATTTGAAAATAAAATATTCTGTTAGTAAATCATTAAAATTATATTTTTACTATTAATAGTACATATTTTTTTTCTTCCTCAATACCACACTAAAAAGCGTTGATTTGTCCTAAAATTAATTCACATTACGGATGTCTCCTTCCTTTGCTGCCACCTAAACATTAAAATTTTAAGATTTTCACTCAAAATATATTTAAATATCCTTAAAATAATATGATAAACAGTCCAGATTTTTTGTAATCTAACTATAATTAAGTTATTGAAAAATTATGATTACTCGTTATAATAGAAATAAATTAAAATGTGTGTATGTAAAATTTTATAATGTTTTGAGTATGCATAGCATAATTAACTAAGAATAGATGAGTAAGGCATAAATAAAACTAAATTGTGTGGCATATAGGTAATTATCCCTTTAAAAAATTATGTACCCCATATTTACATGATATTCACTATCATGCTTATCTCGAATAAGAGGTGGGAGAGAGAGGATATTTTTATTATTTTATATTTAAATATAATTTTTATTTAAAAGATTAAAAATTTTAAAGTAAGTAAAAGAAAATTAATTGAAATACTAACCTCAACCTAAGAGATTTTATTAAATTTTTTTAAAAATTATGGACCTATTTCAACGATATTTACTTATTTCTCTAAAAAACTTTTGCGAGTGATGGTAATTAATTTATTAAAATATCATTAAGGCATAAATACTTTTTTTTTATGAGATTGAAAATCCAATAATCTGTGATATTATTTAAAGTTATATTATTTGAGATTAAAACAAATAAATGCATGACATGATAGGGGACCCAACTTGAGAACGAAAAAGAAAGTGATGTTAGCATATATATATATATATATATATATTAATTATTTATAAGGGATAATTTCACTTAGACTTTTGAGGTTTGCTCCATGCGCCACGCAGGTTTATAAATTTGAAAACTGTCAGACAGGTCTGCAAAAGTTACTGTATAGGTCATTGTGGTCCTCAATATTTATAAAAAACTTCCAACAATATCCAATTTAAAGTCTTTAGTTAAATTTACCGTTAAATTAAAATTATAATTAAAATATCATAATTTTTTTGTAATACAAAATTACTATTATACCTCTGATCTTTATTCTATATTGAAACACCTCAAATCGGTAACCTCCTGTGCGGCTGAAGTTTAGTTCATTCTTCCTCATCTTCTACCTCTTCATCTGCCTCGTCCTTTTCCTCTTCCACTTCTATTTTATCCCCCTCGTTTCTCCTTCTTATTCTATTTTTTGAAAAAATTTAACTTTTTTTTTTTCTATTTTTTTCTTTATTCTGTTTTGTCTAATTTCCTGTTTTTCACCTTTTTTTTCATTGTTACTTTTTTTTGCATTTTCTGCATATTATTCATCTCTGTCTTGTTCAGCTTACACTACCCCTTGTTATTTATGCCTAATTTATATTGTTTTTAATTAATCTCAATTATATGTTTTGTTCATATTGCAGTAGTAATTTGGCAGCATGGGTTACAATAGTTCAAATGATTCTACATCTCCAAATATCAAATTAAATAATCGCTTTTGCAAGTGCGTAAAGAAGTGCGTAATCTATATATCAGAATCTGAACGTAATCCTAGTCGGTTATTTTATACCTGTGCAACAAAAAAGTGTAACTTTTTTCAGTGGTGGGACGTCAAATACGATAAACTTGGCAATGAAGTTCAGTCCAGTCAAAGTTACGATATGGTGCTACAAAATTTGGATGATGCAGTAGAACAGCTAAAGGACTTAAAGATGCAGATTGCAGATTTGAAATTGGAAATTAGAATAAAGTTCTTTCAATTAGAGCAGCATTATAATGATTTGACTTATAAGTTTAATGTTTGGAAAAATATCTTATTACTTTTGTGGGTGTTTTTTGTAACTTTTAAACTTTTTTATGCTTACTTGTTTGTGAGGTGTTATCTAATATCATAATGGAGTTATCAGAATTATGTAATGTAATATGTTGTACTTTATATGTGAAGTGTTATGTAATTTTTATTTTTTAAAGTGGCAAATGGCAAAAGCTTATACTTCTCATAATTATTCAAATTTTATGGCAGAAAGTTACCAGTAATGTAATATGTTCATAATTATTCAAATAAATATATATGCAATCAGATCTTACCACACAGAGGTGGTGTATTGCCCCACATCAACCAAAGGCAAAGATAATAAAACACTAAACAGGAGGCAAAATCTCCATTGGAGCTCAGAAGCTCATCATTCTCAATATACCTTACCAAGAACATGCAGCAGACCTGAAAAAGGCTTAATATATAAATTACACTCGAAGATGTAGATCTCTCAGGCAAACCGTAGGCTCTGAAGACTCAAAATTGCAATTTTACTTGTAGAGCAGATCTCTATAATTTCATAATAGCTTTTAATAAAAGTGTAAAGTGTAAATTGAAGTTTAACATATATGTTCTGTAACATGTCATCCCAAAATATATTTAGCAATTCCATACAATCAAATTCTCAAAATTACAATATCCAAAAGTTTTCTCCAAATACCAAAAACTCTGTTAGCCATTCATTCTTATCTAATGTACCGAGTTGCATATTATTGCCTTTTCCGTTTGGATGTCCTTCTTGCAGATGAAGACTGTGGGGTATCTTGAGATTGTTCCTACATTTAAAAATATAATACATTACTACACTTCACCATACAAGACAATTTAAACTATGAACAATTTAATTAAAGAGCACAAATTATACTTGAGTTGTGCTTCCTGATATACTAATTCCTTCTTGCATAGTAGTTCTTTGAGCGACACCCTAAAATAAAAATGTCAAGTTACTCGATATATGTATGTTGAAATGAAAAGCACCATACCCTTTTTGATTTATATTTTCTTGTAGTGTGGGCAGACCCTGGCATCCCTTTTTGTTGTGTCCTAGTCTTCCACATGTACTGCAGCTAACTGTTTTGTTTCTGCGTGCCTTGTTAATCGCATCATTTGTCTCTTGTTCCTCTTTCTTTCTATTTTTTCTTGGTTGCCCAGCTCTTATCTTGAATATCGGAGGTAATATATTAAAATCCTTTGATGTTTCTATTGTCTTCATATCTAGCAATAGTGGTATGGATCCTAAGTATGTCTTCACATATTTATCTTTTGTGAAGTACTGTGAACAATATCTTTCAGGCAATTCTCTATTGCTTGAGATGCATCGAAGTGCATGCTTGCACGGGATGCCAGTAAGGTTCTATACATTGCAATCACAACCTTCCTTCTCACCAGTTAAGAAGACACTGAAACTAAAGCCATTATCAATTATTTGAAATTCTGTGCAGCTTGCTGGTATAACAATCATCATCAGTGTATCATTTTTGTTCTTATCTAATCTTATAGAAGCTGCCTTAGTAATCAATCCGTCAAATAATTTTGCCTTTGCCCTCATAGTTGTGAACCTTTCCATGAGCTTCAAGCAGATGCTTTCTAACAAAGTTAAAATTGATTTGTCTCTATCATCTTTTATCTAACTATTAAAAGACTCAACAGAATTGTTTGTAATGTGATCGGTTTTCACTGAGGGGTAAAATGTATGTCAGGCCCATTTATTCTTAGGCCTTGACGGATACATCAACCAATCATGTGCTTCTTTCTTTAATGCCTTAATGGCATTCATTTCTTTATTGAATATATATTCCGTGTATGCTTTAGCAGCCCCCCAAAAGTGTCGCCTTAGCTCATTAGTTAGGAACTTCTTCTGAAAATTATTGTATAAATGCTTGCAGCAATGTCTTTGAGAGGATGATGGGAATATTTCATCCAAAGCTAAATTTAACCCCTGAAATGAACACTGTTACAAGTTAGAATTACTAACATTTAATAAACTTGAAAAGAAACAATTTGTCTACCTTTTGCTTGTCATGACTGAAGTGAAAACGCCTGTCACCATTATCCAATGCTCTTCTCAACGCAATAAGAAACCAACGCCAGCTACTGCTATTTTCAATCTCTGTTATACCAATAGCAATCGGGAAAAGGCAGCTATTGCCATCAACCCCAACTGCAGCTAGCAAAGTGCCCCCTGTCCTACCATTTAAGTGGCACCCATCCAAGCTAATAATTGGCCTGCAATCTTCTAAAAATTCTTTCTTACATGCCTCAAAATAGTAGAAGAATTTCTCAAATCTCTTCAAATTGTTAGGCAAGCTACAGTCATGTGCAATAGAAATTAAACTATTTGGAGAATTTTGTAATATTAACTTGGCATAAACAGGAAATAATGTGAATGTATCATAAAAGTCACCATAAAATGTCTCTTTAGCCTCTTCACGAGCCCTCCAAAGCTTCTTCTTATTAGGCTTGATGCAATATTTTTTAGTCAATTCCTGCGACATCAGATTGTACTTTATATTAAGATCAACTCTCAATTGATCCTGCAACTCATTGGCAATCCACTTATAAGTGGCAAATCCATTAGCCGGACTCTTTGTGCAGACATGCTTTCTAGATACTGACTTGATTTTGAATGTGATTTCATCCTTAAGTCTAGATGCATGAACCCTCCAGTCACATCCAACATCTGCACAAGTCATTGTATATCTCTTTTTGTCATTTTTTTAACTTTTTTAAAGATGATACCACATTGCATAGAATATCTGATTACCACCTCTTTAAAATGAGTCTTACAATCAAATAATTGGTTCTCCTTCAAGACTATCTTGTCGTTCTCATCATCAGCATATGGTATGCCATCCAATTCTCTCTTCCAACTGCGCCCCTCACGGTCGCTACCAACTATATCATCAGAATCTGAGATTGCGTTAGAATTCTTCCCAAAGAAGTAATCCACTTCTTCATTTAATACTCCATCGTCTCTCAACAAAGCTATTTCCTCATTCATGTAATACTCTGGAAAAATTGGAGGACCATTATCATCATCATCATCATCATCATTATTATTATCATCATCTTTACTGAAAGCAGTTTGCTCTATAGAATTCTTAGAGATTGAAAGATTATAAACCACTTCAGACCTACGAGTGCTGCCATTAGCCAACTTCTCTAGACATTTCGCTTCCAACTTAATTTCAAAATCATTTCGTGCAATATGATCATCAAACATTATCATTAGAGAAGAGATATCTGAAATTTGAATATTTCCATGAGGTGATAAACAGTTAAAACAAACAACTTTCAATCCTACTACTCGTGGGTCTAAACTTTTAGCAATCTTAAGCAGGTCATCTGGAAAATCAATTATTGCATATCTATCTCTATCTATGTTGTCTATGATACTCCATTTTCCCTTATTTCACATGAAAAGTGAAATAATAATCATCCATCTTTGTAGGACCCTAGATGAAATCAAAACATACATTTGCTTAGGAAAATATCAAAACCAAAATGAAAATCAAATAAAGTCACAGGAAATGCAAAGAACCAAAAACTGATGCTATGAACTAGGGTTTTCAGAACCGGACCGGACCGGCCGGTTCGACCGGTTCAACCGGGAACCTGCCCAAAGTCCGGTCTGGTTCAATATTAAAATCGAAATCAAGTAAAAATCGGGTTGGACCGGTAAAAACCGGGTTAAACCGGTAAAAACCGGTCCAACCGCCAAACCGGATAAACTGAAATTCTTATTTGAGCTTCTTATTTTATTTTTATACATTAATATTTAAGCATTAATATTTTAATATTGATGCTATATTTTGAATAATAATTATTTTATATAATGGATATTTAGCTAATTTATTATTTTTTTTTATCATGAATTTGTTTCGAATTATTATAAAAGAGACAAAGTATTTTGAATGACAAATTAACAAGAAAAGCAATTGTATTAGTTTTGTTTTATAATTTTAAATTTTTTATGCATTTCTTGTAGTAGTACATTTTTTAAATTAGTTGTACTATTTTTTTCAAAATATTTTTTTATCATATTTTAAAAATTAATCTCACATTTAGAAAATTTATATTTAATTATGATGTAATTATTAAGTCATCCAGTTGAACCACGGTTCAATCGGTTGAACCGATAAAACCATGAACCGGTCGATTGACCGGTTCGATCTTCGGTCCGGTTCTGAAAACCTTGCTATGAACTAAAATAAAACAGCAAGAATAATTGATTTTTGAACCCATTTTTTCTTATTTTTGTTGGGATGAAATTTAGATCACTTCAATTTCATTTTTCTAAAAAAATGAAAACAATCATTCCATCCGATTGAGCAAACAGACATAAAGTTTTGGCGAAAGCACTGATACTAGGACTTTTACGTTGTCTGTCGGGGTCACCAGATCAAGGGCCACAGCAGCTTTGGTGGACAACGCTTATATAAGATAGAGATTTGATGAAGTTTTCTGAGTGTACCTAAAGAAAATCGAAGACGCTACTACAGGCAAAGTCGCGAGCTTTTGCTCCTGCACACAGTGGTTCGCGAATGATCGAAGATGCTTAAGAAAACCTAATATCGTTCGAAGATGTTATTCCATCCACGCATTTCCGCAAAGATGTTTCTGGAGGCAAAGTCGCGAGTTTCTGCACCATCATTCATCAACTCGCAATCGAAGATGCCCGGAAAACCCTAATGGTCAGAAAAACCCTGAGGTTTCGCTAGATTTTTGGAGATCAAAAATACAATCACCATAAAAGGGGTAATTTCGTAATTTTAACAGCGTTTAACAGATACCGTCACAGAAGGACCACAATGACCTATACAGTAACTTTTGCGGACCTGTCTTGCATGTTTTCAAATTTGTGGATCTGCGTGACACGTGGAGCAAACCTCAGGGGCCTAAGTGGAATTACCCCCTATTTATAATTATTTTTTATTAAGTAAATTTTTTTTTAATTATATATATAGCAAAACAATTCTTACACTAGTACAAAATGCTTGTATATAACAAAAAATACTTATATAACAAAAAAAAGTTATATATAACACATATAATACTTTTCTTTTTTAAATCAAAAAAAAATTCACTACAATGTTTTTCTTTCTATTTTTTTTGTGTCAGTATATTTTACTAAATATAAATATATGGTATTGTACATAAATTATATTGTTTATGTGCAGTAAAAAAAAGCCTTATATATATATATATAATATTTTTTTTCTCTTTTTGCAAATGAGTTTCACAATCTATGTGACTCATTTATTCATCCTGGGTAAGCTACGGTGTTAATTTGCGTTCACGGGTTGGGTCAAAGTTTTGATCTGAAATTGACCCGAATTAAAACAGGTAAAATGAAACCAGACCCGAAACCATTTTCGGGTTAGGATATCTGACCCGTACCCAACCCAAAACTTAAATTAATGGACTGAACCCGAAAATGTGCTGCGGCCCGCGAATTCAATTGCTTTCTCCGGCGCTCCCTTGGGCCTCCTCCACTCGAAATGGAGACGGCGGCATTAGCGCCGTGGCGGCCACCGGCGGCAGCACCGCGATCCCACTGGCGTTTGCTCTGCTTGTTGGAGGCGGCGAAGGCGAGTTTCGGACTTGGTGGCAATCATATGTTCATCTTCGGGATGGGATACGTTGGCCGTTATGTATCGGAGCGTTTGAAGCGACAAGGATGGTACCTTAGCCCCAAATCCACTCACTTGCTTTCATTTCCTTATCCGAATAGATAGATTGACTTCTATAACTATCAATTCTACTTTAAAGCTGCATTTTTTGTTATCTTTTAGAGTTAGCTTGAAATTCTCCAATGTCCATCTAGAAGGGGATTATATGCGTGAATATCCAATTAATGTGTAGCATACGATGCTTCCAACTCTTTTTGTCATTATGTGAAATACAACTATTGGAATAAAAAATTCATGCTTCTCGTGCTTGAGATGTGTTACATCAATAACCACGAATACAGCTGAAGAATTTGGCCTTTGCTCAATTGTTGCTTGGAACGAAGTGGGATAATTCCCTTCTAATGAAATTTATTTCTCATGCTCGATGCTTTATAATTGAAATGAACTTTTGAAGAACTTCATGCCTTCTCTTGTTACTGATCTCCTGATAGTTGAAAGTCTTAAAACTTTGTCCAAAAGCTGTGATTTGAGAATCCTCAAAACTTTTGAATGAAATGTCTGTTTTGGTAGGAAATTGATGGCTCTTACTTGGAGACTATCATGATGTTTGGCTTTTGTTGCTTTGGCAGGCATGTCTCAGGGACTTGTAGAGATGATATCAAGAGGAGAGAACTTGAGAAGATGGGATTTGATGCTTTTACTTTCAACATAAATAATAATGAGTATGCTACCTTATGTTTTATTGATTTCTCACATGATAGATAATTTTTGGCCTGGAAAATATCAGTCATTTCTAACTTTGTTCTGTGACTAAGTCTTTGTTTAATTGGGGCCCAAACACATCTCACATCTATCCAAAAAAACCTCACTAATATTCTATATTTATTTCATATTCTACACAATTTTTAATATTAAAAGTCAATTTTATTTCACATCATACATAAATTTTAACATTAAGAATCAACATTGTTTAATATCGTACATATATTTTAGCAAAAAGTTAACTTTATTTTACATCCAATACTACATATCATTAAATTAATTTTCTCTTTCACTCTACAATAACTCAAAGAAACTCAAAAATATATTCTTGCTAATTAGAGGCTAAATTTGTTAAGGGAACCATGTGGTTATAGTTTCTAATCCCAATATTGATCACTATAACTTTTTTCTACATCATATATTATGTCTTTACTAGAATTCATGATATTATTCAGATAATAAAAAAGCTAATAGAGCAAAAAGTCGGTCTATTCTCTGTGTTTTTATTATTTTTTATTTATTGCCTTTCTATTTATGTAGTAAATGGTGACATTTTTGCTAAGGGTCAACATACTTTGGGAATTAGATTTGGAAATGTTATTTTACAATTGATTTCCAATGTTCACCACATTTTACATTTTAGGTAACTCACTTGTTTGGGAATGAGGTTCGTCATCGTTATCATTGTTATTGATTGTCTTTAAAATTTTTAATGTTAAAACCAACTTTAGTTTAACCAACTTTTTAATATTAGAAAAACATAAGACTCATTTGAGAAACAAATACTGTTGTTATTATAAAGTATTGGTGAATCATATTTTAGAGACAACTCTCTATTCTCTGTGGAGTTCTTTTGCTAACCCTCGCTTGTTATGTGGCCATAAGAAGCTTTAGGAATTTTATTGCAATCAGGCATAAATAAACTTGAAGCATATTGGTAAAATTTATATATATTACTTGTTAGAAGATGTAAATTGGCTTACAATAAAATAGTATTGTACTATTGCCTCTCTCTTTAGAAGGGGCTCCAGGTTTACTCTTTTCAGGTACATGAGTATGTCTTAACACATTACTATAAAAAAATTAGTTTCTTATTTTGTATGAAGAAGATCAAAATAGAAGAAGTAGAATTGTAGTTTGACTGTAAAGATCCCTGTTGATCAAACTATAACCATGTTATACTTGCAGATTCTATGATTTCTTGCTCTCATGCCACTTTTGATAACATACAGGCTCAGAAGCCTCCCTACCCTTGGTGAGGCAACTCATATTCTCATTTCCATTCCATCGGATGTGAACTTTGGTGATCCGGTAAGTTACCTAACACACATTTTCTTCCTTCCTTTCCTGTCACCACAACCTTCTTTTGGGTGAGATTTGAACCATGAATTTCGGATTGGATGCTGAAGAAAATACTACTTAGCCAAATGTTTTGGCAGTTATAACAATTACTCAAACTGCTTCATGCTTTCCAGCAATAGTTTTTTTCTAACCAACGTTTTTTAGGCTTTTCTACCCTAACTTGACATTGCAGTTGATGTCTTTGCATGAAGATCTTCGACGCTCACTTAGTTCTGGAAATCTCCAATGGCTAGGATATCTATCATCAACAAGTATGCTTGAATTTGACCGATTTTAATATTTCTTTCGCATATATCAACCACTGATATAGTATGGATACAATATTAATGGAATTTCAGCATGCAGGTGTTTATGGAAATTGTGGTGGGGCTTGGGTTGACGAAGAGTAATAACTTGCTACCCTATACACCTTTTGGATAGCAGTACTAAAACTTATCGAACAACTTTTAGTAAGTTTAGACCATCTCAGATACATTGTCTTTTGCAGCTATCCAGTTGATCCCAGCTTGGAAACAGCCAAGTCAAGATTAGCAGCTGAGCTAAGTTGGCAAGAGTTAGGTTGTCAACTTGGGTGTTTAGTTAAAGTATTTCGATTGGGAGGAATATATGGCCCAGGAAGAAGGTTAGCTTTAGTTATTGTACTTGACGAAATTTTTTGTTCCTTTCTAGCATGATGGAGATTAGCCCTTGAATGCAAGGGCATAAGAGAGCTTGACTGCAAAACCCACCCGTCGAGTAGGAACGATAGTCTTTCTAGTTCGTTTTGTTGATGAAGTGTGAAACCAAATTTTTGTTTGATGAAATGGATAGATTCAGGAAATATCTAAGCCTATGATATTGTCCTCTTTACATGCATATTTTTTACTTCAATGTCTGCATCTAGATGATTCATTCTAGTTCTGGCACACCATCTTGCACCAGTTTCCAAATAAAGTATTGGAATTTTTACGTGTACATCACTTTGGAAAGTAGTATAGTTTTGTGTAATATATAAAAACCAATCATAGCCAACACTTCAATTTATCACCCACTCCAATGCCATTCTCTACCAATTTCAGTCCTGCCTTGCCAAATTCTACCCCAATTCACATCATTGCTCCCATTGAAAATAATTTGAAGATGAACGGTTCCTCCACCATCCTCAGCTAAATTTTATTTTCTTTTTCTGGGATTTTAGATGAAGCTCTATGTTATTTAGCATGTTTTCTTGAATTTCTTTAGTTTGATTATGTTAATGTTAATTGTTTGACATTTGAAGATTTTATCTAATGTATTTTTATAAAATATTTGATATTCATACGAATAATTTTTGTGATTTGATTTGTATTGTCAAGCAATATTTTTTAATGTTTATGTGATGGAAACGAAGATAGGTTATGATTTGTAATACTAGTCGTGCTAAGTTCATCGAAGTCAATCACTGATCGTATAAGTAAAATATCATATATCTTTGATCAACATAGTTAGGTCTATAGCTAAAACTTGTCCCAACATTAATTAATCAAACGCCAAATAATAAGAGTGGAATTAAAGCTATACAAAAAGAAAATTTAATCTTATTATTTTATATCTTCTTAAAATTGAGTTAGTTTTATTTAATTTTAATTAAATTAATAGTTTCTAAAATTAAAAACAATTTAGCCATTCAATTCTTGAAGCTCGACTGTCATTCTCACTACTATTCTAATTAAAATATAAATTTAAAGCGATTTTATTATTTGATCGGAAACGACATGATCAATAACTAAATTTCTTATAAGTATAAGCCAATCTATATCATGTGGAATATTTAAGTATTGTGTATAGCTAAATTTCACATAAACATATGTTGATCTATGCCATGTGGAAAATATTAAATTTCAAAATAAACTCAATAGAATGGTATAACCATATACTTAAAAAAAAAGTTTTGGTATTGATATTATGTTGTAGTATTCATTCTTCCTCTACTACTTGCTTGTCTTCACTAATTCTTATAAAGGTGAGAGAAAATATTTTGAGTTAAGGTTAAACGAAGATGGTGGTTTTATATCATCGTTGGAGGAAACATGGCGATAATAAAATTTTAGGAAATGTGATGATTAAAAAATTTGAACATGGTCTGGTAAATTTTATATAGAGGTTAAGCATATAATATGAATTTTTAACTTTTGGTTTCTAAGAAGATGATTATGTATATTTTATAAATGAAAATTGATGATCAAGGGTTTAGAAAATATCTCTCTTTGTAATAAGTCATAAAAAAGTAGAACAATTACAACCAATAGCCTTGTTTGATAAGAGGTGAAATAAATGAATAATAATGGAAAATTTGCAATGAAGGGTTCTAGTAATTTTAATAATTGAAAATTATAATTAAGTGTATTAACCTTTGTTAGAAAACTGCAATGAAGGATTTAAAATTATGGATTTTTTTAGTTAGTAAATATTGTATTACGAGGAGCAGAACATGGGGTGTAAGACTGTGCTGAGTGTCCCCTTAGTTTGGTTGAGCATCATGGGCTTTCAAAAGTTTCTTAGTGTGCTTCAGCATTTATTTAATTTGATAACTAACAATACTGTTAAGGAAGATATTTTCAAAATATATGCTGTTTTTAAGGTTAAAACAATGGAAATGGTTGAAATTCTTGAAAGTCTGTGTTACTGTAACTACTGATATTGTGGACCTTTAACCAATACACCTCTTGCTGATGATAGGGTTTAAGGTTTAGGGAATTTGTGGTTCTTACAAGCTAGACTTCTTCGTTCTGCTTATGTTCCTGCACCAAATGAAAAAGAAACTCTTATGATGTACTGTGAACTTGTCTTTTGGATTGGAACATTAATACAGAGATATCAACAATAACATTGGACAATCCACTAATGATGGTGGCAATGGTTGTGGATAAGTTGTCTATAAATAGTTGTCTTGTTTGGATGGTAGAATTGTTCATATGAAATATTGTGCTCATATTTTGATTCTTTTAGTCAAAGATGGGCTTGATTTAATTGACGAAGCTGTTGGGAAAATTCATGATAGTGTTATATTATGGATCGCCACACTTTTTTAAGAGTAGAGAAGTCTGAGAAAGCAGTATAACAATTGAAAATCCAGTATTCCAGAAATACGTCTTATTATCTTAAAACAAGATTGAATTCTACTTACAGAATGTTCCGAACTACATTAGTACATAAGGATTTCTTTCCACGTTTAAAGCAATCCGAGAGGTTGTACTTCTTTGCCTTCTTAACTTAAAATGGGAGATGGCACCGTTGATTTGTGGGAAGTTGAATTTTTTTAATATCGGCAAATGTATGCTTGAACAAAGCATCCCACAATCAACTCTATTAGAACATTTGTGAGATTTAAGTTTCTTTGACTTCTTGATTATTTCCTTGCATGATGTAATTAAATGCAAGATTGGTTAGCCAAATGTTTGTGAAATTTGACAAATATTGGAGTGTTTGTTACAATGCCATGTTTGTTCTGTACTAGATTTTGCATGAATTCCAACTAAAATCAGAGGAGAATCAACAGATTACAAAATTATCTTGTCTGTTATGAGATTCTGCATGAATTCCAACTAAAATTTATAGAATTCCAACTAAAATTTATAGACAAGGAGAATCAACAGATTGAAACTTAAGGTTGTGCACTTGCTTCATTGGAGGTAGGCATTGAGAAAGATCATTGTCTAAATATGATTTGTCCCCTGAAGAACAGCATGTTTCAAATTTTAATGTTACTATTACCTAGAACTGAGGATTTTGATATATTAGCTTGGTGGAAAACGAATGGTCTCAAATATCCTACATCTCAAAGGATCGTTCATGAAATTTTAGACATGTTGTGAATGTTTCTTTTGGGAGTGCATTTAACATAAGTTGATAAGTGGTAAACAATTACCATAGCAGACTGACTAAATCCTGAGACTTTGGAAGCTTGGGCATGCAGTCAAGATTGATTGTAGAGATCTTATCGAAAAAAAAATAAGATTGGTTGTAGAGCAAAATGGAAGGTTTAATTGTTATCTGTCTCTTTTGTTTTTTTAATAACCTTTTTTGTCTTGTAGTTAATTCTTCTTCAGTGTGTCACCTACACGCACCATAAAAATAAAAAAATAAAATTAACTTCTTCAGTATATTCAAGTTGTGCCGCAATATCTACCCTTTCTAGTTCAGCTTTTGGACAGGTTAATCTGTTGCCTTTTGTGGATGGTAATATTAAAGTTAGTGACTTCTAATGCTTAAGTTTCCTGCTTAAATTTTTTTTTTTTTTTTTGCTACATGATAAGGCTGTGCATATTTTGCGAGACATTTTGATTACTTTAGGTTTTGTTGTCACCTGGTAGCTAGTGAACATAATAAGGGAATTAGATAGTCTTCTTACAACAGAAAGAGATGATCAAACCCTACTTGACTTGACTCGACCCTATTTTTTAGATGGATTAGGTGATCGAGTTTAAATTCTATGAAATCTCATTTGTCCTAGTGCAAACCTGTTTAAAGGTGAGGTGGGTTTAGTAAAGACCATAAATTAGTTAGGGGTGGTTTAGGGGTTTGGTATTATGCAGTCTATTGCAATTTCTAGATTTCTAGCATGCTTGAGTTTTGATGAGCAGAGGCCTCGACAAGTGGACGATAAGCAAAAGTACTTTTGTGCTCGTTGTAGTGGCTGTTTGAGTTGGGCTTCAAAGTGGATGAGTTGACTAGTGTGGGCCCTTGGACAGGGCAACACTGACTGGGGTGCAAGATTGTGTTGAGTGTCGTGGGCTCGAGGCACACCATTGCTCTTGTATATATGGCGGCATTCTAAGGATTGGATTGTTTTGTAGCATTTGTTCTTCTCATCCATGGAATAATTTGAAGGGTTCAAATTTCGTTTTTCTCCTTGAAAAAAGAAAAAGATATAAAAAGAGAACTAGTTGGCTACGTTGAACACTAGCTTTTGAAATTGCTATTTACAGTTCTGCATTGCTTATTACTATAGTTGGACCTTTTAGCTATCTTTTCTAGTGTAATTTCTATATCATGCCTCAACTATTTCAGTGCTTTGAATACAATAATAGAAAAGGGACCCACATCCAAAAAGCAAAGCAAGAGGAATTCAAAGCTTTACACTTCCCGAGTCCATGTTGCAGATATCTATCAATCAATTAATGCCAGCTTCAAAGTTCCAAGTTCAGGGTACAAATTGCATCCTCACTTCTTTTAGTTAGAGATTATTTTGCGTGTCCTTTTTAGTTAATTTTTCAAAGCTGTTAATGTGTGAATGGTAAAGTTCTGTTCACAAAACGTTTGACAACATGTTTGGAATGTCATGATCTGCAGTATATTTCTTTTTAAATGCTATCTTCTTCAAGTGCAAGTGCACTATCTTTCTTTCACCGGATCTTAACACTATCCTTGAAATGTATGAAGATCAAAACATTTCAGCTAGTTTTGTACACCATCAAAACCTTTTATTAGCCTCTATGGTCCAGCATGATCAATCAGTAGCTGGAAATTCTTGATTACTTGGCTAGATTTGGGCTTCTTTCCTACGCTCATAATATGAGCAGATGATATTGCATGGCTTGCCAATGAAGTTATGCTGGAATTTTGGTGAGGAATGACAGGAATAGATGATAATCTTGTTACAGTTATTGCGTTATGATCTTGTATTATCCTTCTGAACAAAAAATTGAGCAATGTAGTTACTGCTTTTACCACACTAGTCTCTCTTAAATTGTTGAGAAAATCTACATCCATATGAAGAATTTGACGTATGAAACTTTTAGGATTGATTCTTAATCATAAACCAGTCTTCTCTGATTTGGGGTCTTTGACCAATCCTTGTACCTATTTGTATGTGGATTTCTGCAGGAGAATATACAACATAGTAGATGATGATCCCGCACCTCGAGCCGAGGTGTTTGCTTTCGCCCAAGCTTTGATTGAGAAGAAATGGCCTGGTCTAATCTTGGAGTCTGAAGCTACTGCTGATGTATTGCTACCAATGGAAGGTTCATCAGGTGAGAAGCGTGTATCGAATGCTCGGCTGAAGAAAGAGCTTGGTGTCAGCCTTCACTATCCGAGTTACAGAGAAGGATTGAAGAGCATTATTGCTTCTCTGGAGCTACCCTCAAACTCAATAACCTGACTACCATTTTAAGTAGTTCAAAGACTTTTTGATAGCTTTCTGCTTTTGAACTTGTTATTGATCTGCATTGTGCAGATATACGAGCATGGTTCTGCTTATCAGGCATCTTTAATTGCTAACTGAAATAGATAATGTTAAAAAATTATATTAAAAGTTCCCCATAAGTAAGAGATGATATACAAAGTTTTTAAACTCTGTTTTAATTTTAGTATCAACATCAACTGTTTTGGCATATTGCATCCTGTGATTTTGATTTTTGATTCAAAATTCAAGTTTTAAAAAATTATTTTATAAATATGGGAATTTCGATCAAAATCAAGCCATGCACTTGGACGAAATTTACATGAACCTAATTAATTTCGATAAAACTTAAAATCATGGAAAATAGAGGTTCTTGCTTTGTAAGTGTGCAGCAGATCCCTTTAGTTTGTGGTTATTTGTGATTTTTTTTATTTTATGATACTAAAATGTGAATATTTTATGGTAAAATGTGATAATTTTAACATCTCATAAAATGATGGTTTTCAAAAAATTTGCCTTTCGAAAGCCATCTAGTTTGAAACGTATTCCAAAGAATTAAGATATCTTGAAGCATTCTTTCGGCTCTGATTTCATAGAAAATTTGTTTGACAAATTTATGTTTTAAGTGAAAACTCTTCATATACCTCTCTCTCTCTCTCTCTCTCTCCCATTGTGAGTAAATATAATCTGCTTTTCAATTCTTTATCTTTCAAAAAGCTTCAGAAATATTCCTAGAAAATCTCCTGCCGATGGCCTACAATCTGTTCGTCGGTCTATCTAACGCTATAATGCATCTGAAAATCTTTCACCCTTTCCAAACGAAATAATTCAATATTTCTAACAAAAAAATTTGCTTTATTCTGATACATAAACAAACTCTATCGAGTTAATTGATTAATAGAACCATGCGAGCAGCTTACCGAAAACAAAGAAAACACAATATTCACATTCGTGTCAAATGTCCGGCAAGCAAAACAAATATTGCTAAAGGTAAAACATATTAGGTTCGGGCACCAAACCATTCGGCGTGCAACCGTTGGCCGCCACGTTTGTGCGGGCCCACAGCCCATGAACACGTGACGGCCAACTGTTGCGCGCCGAATGGTTCAGTGCTCAAACCGAAAAATTGTTTTGCTTACAGAGACAGGCAGCCATTTCACCAAACTGTTTCAAATTTATACAGGTATTAAGTGTGTAGTTCTAAAACATGAACCAGTCTACAATATAAAAGGCCAATCTACCATATGATCGGGGTTCTCTCTGGAGTTATCTCAGCCTTCTCCATCACCAAGCATTCTACACTTCTCCCGGCTACAATGTGTGTTTCCAAACAATGACGGATGACCTGTACTATCCTACAAAGACGGTAAGATGCCGAAGATAGTAATGGCTACAAGAATGCTGGGAGTTATTGGAGAAGTACAATGAGATCCAATATACCAATCCTGTATGTCGAAATGAGAGCGAAGAAATGTAGCCATTTCATTAGAGGAGTTGGTGGCTCGCCTCTTCTCACCTTTATGGGAGGGTAAGCATATCATCCCCTGCGGTATCTTTCCCAGAAACTTTTCTTCTTAGTTTCATTCTCCGGTGCTGAACGTACTGGCCGTGACCCAGTGGAAAAACGACGCTTCAGGAATGGGCTGCTGCTAATAGAGCTCTTCATACTCGAGCTGGAAACCATGATAGCACCCTTTCCATTTCTTTTCCTGCTGTTAGAGATAGGAAGTGCAGTGGGCCTTTCAACTTTACTTTCCCCTTTATTTTCACAGATTGGGCAGGGTGGGTCATATCTCTCAATTTCAGATGTCAAGCTTTCTAAGCATTCAGCATGGTATACATGACCACAGATAAGAACAGCAACAACATCACTGCTCCATGGGGATTTCTTCTCCTTCAGTAGCTTTGAGCATATACCGCAGGTAAGCAGATCAGGGGAATGATGAGTTGTCGGCGGCGTGACTCCCAAGTTATTTGTGAAGGAACTGAATTTTTTACTGTCGAATGACCACCTTTCTCTTTGGGAAGAGGACAAAAGCTCTGAGAATGTGTGCATCATTGACAATCCATCAGAAGAATCAGCATGAGAGTTCCTGCCTACTTCTGGGGAGTTGCCTTCATTCAGGGACTTAAGAGATGGAATTCTGCTATCAGACACTTGTCCACAGAGTTGATGCCCAGGAGAATGTCGGATTTTTTTTGAAGATGGGTTTGAAGGAATAATGCTACGACTAGGGGATGATAGGCCGGCCATCTTGATTGTTGAAGGGGATAAAGCTGGAGTAGCAACTGATGTCTTAATGAAGGATTTATCAACCAAAACTGATGATTTAAGCGACCCCTTCACCTATTTAAAAGAAACAGTTATAGGCTTCTCAAGGAAAAAGAAACAATTATAGCCAACATAGAAAGGCTAGTTCGTTTATGTCAACCAAAAGTTCTAGTAGGACTTCTAAGAACAAAATGAAAACTACTTCAGCTAACCTCTGGAGATGCATTCCTGGCTGTGGATTGGTCTGTGAAAGCCATGACAAGAGATGTCAGTTCCAATATTATATAACAATTACATGAAGATAAATGGAACCTAGTGAAATTGAAACATCAAGATAAACAATGCGGTGCTAGTAAAAATGTCCAGATGAATTCAGCTCACATTATTTAAGCTGAGGGGAATTTCATGCATAGCAGAACTTCATTGTGCATAGCATATTCATAAGACGCGACATACACAGATGGAGTGAAAGCAAGCTGCACATACTCTCGTAGCATGCATAAAATGAGTCAATTTATATCCTCGACTAAAATACAGGAAACTGTCAAATAAATTTCATAAAAGGAAACTATAAACAATATCACATCATATAGGATTTCACGGCTGCACCAAAGAGCGTCTGCACAATTTGAGAAGTTAGTGATAATGACTTGTATTATTTTGCTAAAAGATTAGAATCAGAAAGGGGAGGGGAGCGGCTGCTGAATTGAACCTGGAGTTGATCTTGGCTTACCCAGGTCAGGCAAAATATTTAGATCTGCAGCTGCCTGAAACTTTGAAATAGCTTAACGTTCAAGCCACCTTTTTCATTGCTTATATTTTGAGAAGCTTAAAAAGACTTCAAACAGCTTGAAAATTTTAAGTTGTTTAAAGCCTACAAACAATTTGTTTGTGTAACCAGTCCAAGCAGCTTAAACTTAAATTTAAGATACTTCAAAATGGTTACCAAACCAACACTTAATCATTTAGCTTTTATTTTCCTGGGTAGCCATTTCAGTAGCTTCTCTTAAAGATTTGGGATTAAGGAGAATAATTTCTGTAATTCAAACAATCTTTGTAGTTGTGATAAGGCTGAAAAAAGTAATCAAACGAAATTACTTTCTTCTTTACAATTTCTACTCTTCTCATTTCAACTCCTAAGCACACCACTTGGTATCAGAGCACCAATCCTCACATTACAGCAGAGGGAAAATCACAGGAATTTGGTGATGATGAAGAGGCTTCATTTTAATTGGTCAGTGAATCAGAAAAATTTAAAGATGTAGAAGAAGTAAAACAATTGAAGGATGTGGCTAGGACACAGGCTGCGTCAATGTAGCAATAGAAGACTGCACCAGGAGTACTTATTTTCTCTATGAGAGGCTATGGCTGGTACTTCCAGACTAAGACCAGCAAATAATAGAGTAAGCCCTTTGAATACTCCAGTAATCATCCAGTAAATCCAGGAATACAAAAAAAATATACCTAGAATGTTATCTAAGGTAGTCCCAAGTTTTCTATGTCAGATGTAAGGGCGGTGGCACAGATGCGACCAGAAAATTCATATCAAGTTAACCCCCTCATTAAGAATCAGGTCACGTTAGCATAAATTTAGATGGAAAGGCTATTAAATAGCCACAAGGTTTTATGAAGTACCAAAGGAGTTTATCCAAACTGTGAATTATGTAGGAAGGCTATTAATGAAAGATGTGAGAGAGCTGCAAATGAAATCCCAATAAGCTTAAGTTTACAGAGGAGTAGCTGTGTCAGTTGCTGGACTACGGGAAGAAGCCAACACCAAATTAGACTGTTCATGCCTAAGGCCTTCTACAAGGGCTCGGATTGGGGAAAACAAAATTCAGGAATTAGTGCAGACCTCTGCTAATAGGTCTGGATTGCTGCTCAAAAACTACATTATAACCGACCCCTGCTATTCTTCAGCAGCTAGACAACTAACAAGCTCAGCAATCTTCAAAGTGTCAAAACAGTAGGGGCAACCCAAAATGGCTAGGGATGGTCGTCATACGTGACCGTAATACACTTGCACTTACAATGAGCATTGCCCTAATAAGTTTGCATGGAGAAAATGTATCAAATTCAACAAGTTTGGGATTAATTCTTGTTGTTGTTGCTGTTATAAAGGTGTGAAAAAGCAACAAAGAAAAGAAAAAGAAAAAGGCTATCATTTAGTGTAAGAAGAACATATATCGACAAAGTCACAGAAGTTTAGGGTTTAAACTATTATAATCTCTATTTCTTCGTCCGCATTTACAATAAGTTTTAAGTTTAAACTTGTTTAAATTTAATTCAATTTTTTGCCAAAAAGACTAATAATAGTGATAAAATAACAACTAAACAGTCAATTCATTCATAACATACCTACCACCGCTGGCTGATGTGATTTGTTACCTCAATCTGGTTTGATTGGACAGAAGGATACTAACTAAAGAGAGGTTTGTTAATTTGGCCAATTGGATACCCTCATATTTAAGCTAGTGAGGATATGCTTATTTTAGGATGATATCATTTGCACTTGTTTATTTCCTAGTATCTATAGGAATATTTATTATGATGTATTTTCACTTTCGTTTGATCTTTATTTCATCATTATGTAATAAGTTCAATTAAGCACATCTGGTATTGTACCGAAATTGTTTTGGAATGAAAAAAAAAAATCTTCCCTTGAAAATCAGGTTCTATGAATCAATATATGGGAAGGCTTGAATCTCAGGCGCAAATTCCGCTTAAGTCATCCCCTCTCCAGCCTACATCGGCTTCTATCCCTCCACGAGTGAGAACGATTAACTATCGAGTATAATATTCACATCTGTTCAAGGTAGCGACACCTCATTGCCACCATTGGTGCCCTTTACTCACTCAATGATACACTCATGCCAACATTCGCTATCAATAAAGTGAATACAACGATTGCAACTCCAGTTTGCACTAACTCCCTCAAGCCCACCTCGACCCAATGCCTCGCCCCGTGTCCGCACATTACATGTGCACACAGCCACATGACACAACTGTGTATCTATGTTGCATCATCTACGTTCCCATGTCATACAACATCAACCCATATTGTACATCTACACTGCATTGCCTACGTGCTTGCATTGTACATTAGTTACGAGCCAACGTCATAAATTGCCTATGCTATGCCTACAATGCATCGCCATCATTGCACCGTTCTGTGTTTGTGTGTCTATGTCTTTTAGGGATTTCAATTCAACCTCAATATGATATTAGAGCCTCCTGCATCACTCGACCCATGCCACATGTCTATGCATTGACCACTAACCCTATACCACACTCGTGATTCATCTTCCCTATTGTGTTATCCCGCTTGCCTAGTACCGCTAGTGCTTGTGCCCTTGCTCCACGCTTTTTCCTGCTTTCTCTCCCACACTTCCTTCCCTGCCCCTTCCCCTAACAACCCCCCCCCCTCTCTTCGTTTGTTGCTCACTATCTAGCCCTCACGTTCGTAGAGCTTGATAATGCCCATGTAAGTATGGCAAGCATCGAGTCTCTTTCCCTCGCAATCTCGTTCCTTTTGAGTTAGCCCATTCTAAGATTTGAGACCAAGATCTATTTCTACTCATTTGTCTTTTCAGTATTTTGTAACCTCATCGATAAAGCGTCTTCTATCTTCAAAACATTTTAGAATGAAATCAAGGTACATTTTTTGCATCTCTTAAAACTTCAAAGTTACAATGACACTCGTCACTACATGAATCTAAATCTCATTAATTTGGGTTTAAAAATGACATCATTCATCAAATAAGTTGTACCTACATGGCCCAGTATAATGGGGTGGTTGAACACTAAAATCACCACCTTCTTGATATCGTATGTAACTTAATGTTTTAGATACATGTTCCAAGTCATTCTAGGGAGAAGTTGCTTGTTTTCTTACTAATAGAGCTTCCTCTTATACCCTTCAAAATGCTACTCTGTATTCACTTCACCCAATATAAGTTCTCTATTGTTCCTTGAGTTATTGGGTGTGCATATGCCTGTTCATTTCTTTGTCTCAAGAGTGAAATTATCTTCCCTTTCTATTCATTATATCTATTCAAGGTATTCTCACATTACTACACATTTGTAAACCTCTAAGGATATCACTTCCATCGAGTCTTCTCCTTATTTTACTCCTATAAGGATGTCAATAAAAAAACACCAATTTTATGAGGGGGAGCTTGTGTTATTATGATTTACCTTATGATATTTTTTGTGCCATCTCCTGTTAAATAGTTCATTTAGTTCATTGTACCCCTTATATATAGGATAGCTTTGCTCTATGAAATTGAACTGTTTTGGGGTTGTCAATTCAACCCTCAATTCCCAATCAAAAAAAAAAATCAACACTCAACTCTAATAAATCAAATTCATATTTCAGAAGGATAAGATAAAAGGTCACAAGAACGCATTCAAAAGATACGAATAGGATAAACAAACAACAATGCACATAAGCAAGGAGTCAAATAAGAACAAAAGAAAAAAGTTGTTTAAAAGCTGTCATATAAAATAGCAAGCTACATGAAAGCTCAATTAAAGGACATTCTGGAATCCTCACAACAAGAGGCCATAAAGTGTGAAATATCTAATAGGAAATTGTTTCTTATCCTAATTTTCAACAACCTTTACCAATTCCTACAATAACATGGGCAAATACATCAATGGATTTCATTGAACATCTCGCCTCCAACGAAAAACATGGCAATGATGTATTGACTCAGTATGCTCATTTTCTTGAGTTGGCGCATCCTTTTACTATTTTTGCAATAGACAAAGATTTATGGATAAGAACTGTTGATACAAATTCCATTCTTAACAATAGATTATGGAAAAGAACTGTTGAAACTATAATGTGTTACCTTATTGTCAACACCAAATCTGACGGGCGCGATCGCAACCGTCCATGTGTTAGCAAGAACATAGAGTAGAGTTGACTTAAGGTGACGGTGAACAAATAGTTAACCTCGAAATAGACAAACGAACTTAATTGGATGAATTTTTCGAACAAACGTCTCATTAGACAGGTCTAGCTCAAGTAAGCGAATTCTAACTACCCGGCTAGTCGTCCTAGCTAAAATCTCTTCCCAACAAACAAATAGATAAACAAGTTCTTCCTGAAAGGCTTACACCAAGGATCAGTTTCCTCAAACCTTTCCAATAGAAGGAAAAGTCAGAAACATCATGCCAAATTCCTCAACTCAAATTGGGTGTATCCCAATCAAACTCAGCTGGGGCCACCCGACATCTCTAGTTCCAACTAGAACCACCCCAAGGCGCATGACCAACCAAGTATTGTCGCCAATTGAACAAAACTTTTCAGCAAACAATGGCGAGTTATCATAGATCAATGCAAGAGATCAATCAAAAAAGTGGGCTATCTGGCTTTCCTTAAAATTTGATGTAACTAATTGCCACACTGTATCCAAGATCACAATCAAAAAAGCATGGTCACTCATCTTACCTATATACCACTCGAATCATCACAGAAGATTCATAAGTGGAAACCATGGATGGTACCCTCACTAAAACAGACATGATTAGATAGCATTGAAAGAAGCATTTGGAAGAACACAAGTTCAAATGAAGTAAATTACAGTCAAGCATCGGATAGAGAGGAAATTTAAGTTGGTGATTAGGTGTATGTCAAGCTTAAGCCAAGACAATCATCAGTTGCTTGATGGCTCAGCCAGAGGAACTCTCCTAAATTCTTTTGGGCCATCAAGTACTGGCAAGGTTTGGATGGAGTAGCTTAGAATCTCAGGTTACTGACCATGTTATAGATATATCTGGTATTTCTTGAACAGTCTTATAGAAGTGGGAGAAAAAGAGCGTGGCAGATCATGCTGAAGCCAGCAGAAGCCTTTGGTCGTAGGACTATGAAAATCAAGATATAATCCAACATTTTCATGGTCAAACTCCAAAAGAGAATATGCTTCTTCAGTTGATATTGGTATATACGCTCATAATTCCCACATTTTAAAATCTTTAGACTAGGAATAGGCAGGATTGTGTTTCTAATGCACGAAATCATTAGCTTGCACTTCCTTTACTATTGACAACACCATGAGATTTCACGTAACCTGCAATTCTTTTTAACTTCACATAACCTGTCCTAAAATAGACAAGCCCTTAAGCCACTTCTAAAAAAACAGCAAATAAGATCTCAAAGCAAAAGGAGTCCAATTAACAAAGAGTTCATGCATGTCTTCTCAGTTTGCGTACATTTTTTTTTCAAATACGTTGTTCTATAATGGTACAACAAACACTAATCATTTTAGGATGAACCCACCAAATATGACAGGTTAGACAAAGTAGCTAGGTCACACAGTGCATGAACTCAGACAATCAAGTCATGGATATTGACTAACATATGAAATCATAATTTACCTGCAGCTGTGCATGTGTTCTCAGATCCTCCAGTTCCAGGAGACAATCTCCATTTGGATGGTTGGAAAGTTTTGGCTGGACTATCACCATCAGAGGGACCATCAGTTTCTGTGTCAGTGGAACTTTTAACTTCAGAGGAGACATTTCCACTGTTATGATGAGAAAACCGTGCATGGTTTTCCACAATGTCCTCGATATGAGTTCTATTGTCCCATCGAAAGCTCCAAGACGGGGAATGTCTAAAGTTCCGGTAAGTAGAAACTTCATGATTGACCCTGCTTGGCAAGGGCTTCTCCCTCGCAGCCACGCAACAATTAGCCCCCATATTTGAACATGCAACGTAAAATTCGTCCAAATGTATGTGTTAATTCTATCCACAATAAGAATGTGTATTCTCTCTGCCGTTTATGTACTCAATGAAATAGGAATGCCTCATAAGCAAACTTTTCCCCGTTGGCCTGCAGATTTCATATCATAATCATACTAAAACAAAATTATACAGGAATAAGCATATTTTCAAAGAAGAAATGAAAAAAAATCTTGTACTTTGCTATGGAAATTCCAAAGTACAAAAGTTAAGGCATATCAATGACACTGAAAAACTGGAATAGTTACAAAACAGGGTAAAGAACTCGAAAAGCAAATGCTGAGAAAAAGAAAGCCGCATCATTATGTAATAAAAACAGCAATACTCCCCCAACCCTTCAGCCCTACAACATAAACAGGGGAGTGGAGCGGTCAAAGAGATTGATATTATATAATAGCCCATAAATTGCAGCATGAAATGATTGATACCACTTTCATCCTATTCTCCAGAAGAATTTCCAATCATTCAGAGATCATAGACCAAAAAGATCCAGCAAACCACTACAAGGTCCAAGTAAAGCTGTCTTACTTCTAAGAATGACTTCCAGTTCTTCACAGGAAACTAAGAAAATTGTATTGTATATATTAAGATAAAGGAGAAATGTTTTTAAAAGTTGGCTCAACATTTTGCTAAACCGGTCAATTAGTATTTCACTTGGATTGCACAAACGTGTAATCATGTTTGGTCCCTATACCATTTTATTCATGCAAAATATCAAAATGGTTTATTATAAAAAATAATAATAATAAATAAATTATCATATCTTACACAACTTTCAATATAAAAAAATCTACTTTATTTCACATCTCACAACAGTTTTAATAAGACAATCAACTTTATTTCACATCTTATAAAATTTTTAACATAACGCGCCATTGCCGGGTCCCAAGTCCCGGATGAGAAACGCGGAGGGTTGCGTTAGGCAGTCGACAGCCAGCGTAAAACTTGTCGAATCAATCATGACATGAATCCTTTAGAAAATTGCGTTAAAGCTAGGGCGTTCCCTGGAAGCGACGCGCTGTATTGCCTGAATACAGTGAAAAATGAGCAAGGGCCGCTGCATCGGCGCCCGGGTGTAGTGAAAAATGAGCAAGGGTCCCCACATCATGGACGGATGCGGGTAAAGAAGCTAGTCCATCATAGTAGAACTCAAGTAAGTAGGATTAGATTAGGAACTTGGAATATAGGCAGTCTGACAGGCAAGCTAATGGAGTTGGTGGATATTATGATTCATAGAAAGATTAATATTTTGTGCCTGCAGGAAACAAAATGGGTTGGAGAGAAAGCTAAGGAAATTGATGGCCTAGGTTTTAAACTTT
>JAEMOT010003206.1:645297-668674 GCA_019297695.1 Apostasia ramifera | reverse complement strand
AGCTCCAGTTAGAAAAATTGAGTTATTGGATTTTGCCCATGTACAAAGAGGAAGAGGGAGACCAAAGAAGACATGGCAAGAAACTATAAGGAGTGATCTTAGTTACTTAAACTTAGATAAGAATTTGGTAACTGATAGAGCGCAATGGAAACAAAGGATTCATGTAGCCGACCCCACCTAGTGGGATTAAGGCTTGGTTGTTGTTGTTGTTGTATAAAATTTTTAACATAACTTTATTTTTCATTATACACATCTCATGGTAGGCACACAATTTTCATAGCATGACAAAAATTGGTTACTTTACCAAACTATTGATGTTACCTCTCTTCCAGCTCTATAAAACTATCTCATCATGCTTGTTCGTAAACTACTCTTCTTTCTTCCGTCTACTTCCTTACTCTTGGTCTTGTTCTTCCTTCAAGCCACCCTAGTTATCTGTTGATAATCTATGACAAATGATGCAAGATCGATGCAATCTTTTTTGTTTAATATATTGCCTCACTGATGACTGCACCTAGCATAAGAGGCAGCATGATTTTGGCAGTTTCATGCAACTTTAAGGCTCTTATTATAATGTATTCTTTTTATTGATTCTATTGACCTCAAATTTTTGTTGGATAGTTTTTGCAAATTGTATTATTTAGGGTCTTCCATGCAATTTGAAATTGGAGAAGAACCAAACGACTACCATCACTTCAATTCACTAGATTTATCTCTGAGTGAAACAATTTTTTTAAGGGCATTGCTATAGCACACCTCATAATAAGTTCTCTTCGATCTGTTCTTTTTTTAAAGTTCCATGTATTTGAATTGTGTTATTACAACAATCCTAAGAACTAGCCATAAAATCACTCTATGCCATGATCACTGCCACCAAATCTGCTACAGATGTAATTAAACCATTTGCTGGGGAACATTTTGAATAATGGCAGAACAAGATTATGTTATTCCTTGCATTCATGCTATTGATTTTGTTCAAAACTAAATCCAATGTATGGATCAGAAAACTTTGATGTTGAGATTCCTGTAGAAGCTGTGATAATCAAATATACAAAATTATCATTTTAAATTCCCTGTCAAATTCTATCAAAAAAAAAAAAATCCCTGCCAAATGAATTTTTTGATGTTTAGTGCAAGAAGAAATATGCATATGAAATTTGGGATGCATTAATTAGAAAGTAAGCATTTTTATTTTTTTGGTATCAAAACAATTAGAAAGTATGAAATTAAAGAAGCTAGAGCGAAAAAACATGCTGTAGCAAGTTTTCTTAATTTCAAGATGTATAAAAACAAGGATGCTTTTACTCTCTTTAGTTGCTGAACTGTAACAATGAAAGAATGGTTTTGCCAGAACATTTTGTTTATGTTGCTTTAATTGAAAATTTTGCCTAATTCATGAAAAGACCGTAAAAATATCATGAAACATAAGAGATGACCCTTGAGGAGGTCATTGTATCATGATATAGAAACCAAATATGTTGAAGGATAGTAGTACAAAGAAAGCCACGAAGATCACCTCTAAGATTAATGCAGTTGACTAGAAGTTTAACCAATATCTTAAGAAAAACAAAAGTTAAACCAAACCAATGGCCCCAACATCTTAGGAGATGTGAAATAAGAAAAAGAGTGACAGTTATGTTTGTGGTAAACCTAGCCATCATTTTTATCAGTACAAACACAAGGAGTTGAAAAGCCAGCCAAGTCAAAGGCTAATCTAGTTGAGGTTAATGTCACTGTTACTTTCGTCTCGAGGTAAACATTGCGACAAAAACAATGTTTGGGTGGTAGATTATGGAGCTACTAGGTATATCTATGGTAGCAGAGATGCTTTAACCTCCAACAATACTGTAAGGGAACAAAGATGCTTTGAGCTTCTACACCACAGTAGGGATAGAAGGGAAGAGAGTTTTCAATGGAAAATATAGGCATGCACAAGTTGTTAATAAATACAGAGTGGCTCTATGGTTGGCTGCTAGGAAGATTGTCCTACACATGCTAGAGATACATTGGAACCTACTGTCTATTTCCATCTTTAGAAAGTGGGTGTTAAGGTTATTTTTGTTGGGGATGGGAAAGGGTTATATGGTCTTCTATGCAAAATGCACCTGAAAACATATGAACATTCTTCTCTTATGCTTAGATGTTCTTCTTCTCTTATGCTTAGTTGTTGTTCTTCTCTTATGCTTAGTTGCTCAACTCTTAATGATTCACGACAAGTTGTGTTTATTTTTCTTACATAAAGAAATGCATAAATTTCGAATTTTAAAGAAATTATAATTAATGACCAACGAAAAGTCATGTATGTTTAGAAACCAAGCATACTCAAAAAAACTTTTAAATATGTCTATAATTGAGAAACTAAATTGTTTGCTTTAATTCTTTCTAATTTGGGTCACATGAAATCCACTATGAGCAGAGGTGGTAAAAAGATAGTCACTTTTATTAATGACTTGATAACTTTATTTACAAGTGAAATAAAAATGTAACAAAAGAGATATTTAAACTTTAACAACTTGAAGTTGAAAATAAACTTGACAACAAAATTAAGAGGTTCAAATATGAGTGAGCATGAAATATGAAACTTATCTGAATTCCTTTTATAAAGAGAATAATTAATATAAGAGGTGGCCTTTTCTGTACTCCCTTGAATATAATGGCGTAGCAGAAAATACAACAACAAAGGGCTTCATGAATGATATGTTAGTTCAGAGGCACTTGATAATTTGTAGGAAAAAGCTATCGTGTCTATTTGTTATATCCAAAATATGATAATATATCTATCACATAAAATGATAACATATAAAAATATAGTAAATATTCCATATGAAATTTAGGAAAGTCATTTACTAAATCTCAAATACTTGAAAGCTCAGAAGTATTTTGCCAGTACTTTGGTGAGTCTAAGAAAATAATGCTCACTTGGCATCTACATTGAATTGAGCATGACAACATAAGTCTACAACTTCCTAAATAAATAAAATAATTTTAGTGAACACTCCACATAAACTTCCAACATAAAAAAATAATTATTCTTATACCCTACGTATACTTTAATAATCGTTTGCTTGATTTATATCTTACACAAATTCCAACATAGAAACTAACTTCAATTCAAATCCATCACGCATCCCTTACATGATCAAATAAGCCACAATTTACAGACATGCGTCACCTACTCCCCATATCAGGATGAGAACACAACCTATGTGAATGAAGATCCTAAGAATTAGGTTCATATAGATAATAATAATAATAAGACACAGGTTAACTTTTCAATACACTACATGATTTTATAAGTATAAGAAGTATAATTAACAAGGATGAGTAATGCTTATTCTTAACAAACTCCACAATCCTATAAAAAGGTTGTGTTTAATTGCAATGCACACTAGATGGAGTTATGTAGTGTGGAAGTTGGGTCACTTCCTATAAGAACTTTAGGCAGTTCTCTAGAGCTATCATGAAATGATGATGGCACAAGACCAAAAAAAAAAGCTAAGTCACCATTTCAAGCCTTTTGAGTATTGTTATGTGGGAGATGAAAATTTGTATTACGGTCAAGAAATATGGTTCATAGAAACATAGTTTCAGCAAATTCCTATGTTGCAACTGTATTTATCCTATGCATGAGTTCATAATTCAAAAAACACTAGTTTTAAGCATTAAAAGTTTTGCACAACATTCATTCTTGCATCAGTCAATTTTATTTTGATTTTTGGAATGCGGGAAATTGTTGAATAGTATTTCAAATATAAAAGAGAAAAGCAGCATTTGCTTTATGACTTTAGTCCCACATCTTGGAGTTGTAAAACGCTTGAGATGCTTATATACCTTTCCCTCTGACTTGGTGTACCCCTCCTATTGTGTTAGACGGAACGTATTTTTCGGCTTTACAAAAACACCTTGTACTGAACTACCTTCTTCCTCTACGTCTTCCTCCACCACTATTTCACTCTCATTACAGTTGTATAGCTGACGGAATTATACTTGATAGCCTCACCAAAGAATGCATGTTACGTGATGGGCATCATTATACCCACGGGGACTGCCACAGAGATCTCTGCACCGAGATTTCATCTCTAGAGGCAAAACAGTTCTCAAGTGCAGTGCAGTTGCATGCCCTCACTATATGTTTTCTTTCAATCTGTTCCTTTATATACAGATTTTAGACGCCTAAATTCTATTATTTACAAGAAATTGAATCTAAAAATAAGAAATCATTCTATTCATAAAGAAAACCAAAGCTCAATGAGAAAAAGCAAACAGAAAAGTCCTGAACGAAAAAAATTAAAATTCACCATCAAAACAACAAAGAAAAGTACTATAGCCTAACTGACCAACATTTGTCAAAAGCAAAAAACTGAAGCGCAATAACCACAGAGAGAAGTCATCTAAATTCCCCACCCAAAAGCACAAACGAAACTGAAAGCCAACTTCTGCAAGCTCCTGAACGCCAACAGAAATAACCCAAAAGACCCCAGCGTATAGCAAGTATAGTAGCATCCCACGTCTACTTGAACATAACTGCATAAAACATATAGGAATCTGAGAGAGGGAGGGCAGAAGGCAGCAAATCCCCGCCGGTGCTCCCTGAATTCAAGAGGCTTACCTTGATCACGAAAGTCAGCGGGAATCGTGGCCATGGGCACATCTAAAAACGCCCCACTCAGGATTGTGGATCCGGCTTGTCAATCTTCCGCAATCTCCAGTTTTAGCCGCCCTGAGAGGCCGCACAACGAAAGCCCTCGCTCGCGAGAATAATCGATCGATCCCCCAGTCACAGAGAGAGAGAGAGAGAGGGAGTGGTGACGGAGGTGGTTTAGGGGTAAGAGGAGAGAAAAGCCGGCGTCAACCGAGAAGGAGGAAAGCCAGCAGGAAGGGATTCCGTCAAATTTCTCCGTTCCACTTCTGCCGCCGCCGTCACGACGCAGAACGCCACATTTGATACTTCCAACTTGTCAAAACATCGAGAAATTTGTGCGTCATGTAAGACTTTTCATCAGTTAATGTGTTTATTCTAAGGAAAATTACTGAAAGATTCTAATAGTTTAATATAATTATATTTTTATTCATATATATTTTTCTAGTTTTTTTATTTAAATTTTTAATTTTTTTTTTAAATTCATCAACTTCAAAATTTAAAATAAGAGTCTAAAAATAAAATAAAATAAAATAAAAAGTTGTTAGGTCATTACAATTTTAATTAGCCAATTAAATAAAAAAAATTTAAAAATACACTAAGTGTGATTATAGTAGATACATGATAGGAACCTGTTAGCAATTTTTCTCTTATTTGTCACATTTTCTCATATTTTAATCTTTTTGTTTTTATATGATATTATAATTAGAATAATTTATTTAATTTCTTATAATATTACTACCATTTAGGGAACTCAAAATGGAGAGCGATGAACAAAACAGCATCGAAAAATTATTGAATTTAAATCTAACAACAACAACAATAACAACCAAGCCTTAATCCTACTAAGTTGAGTCGGCTATATGAATTCTTTATTTTCATTACGCTCTATCAGAAATCTCGTGTGGAACAAAAGGGTAAAAGCTCGTACGATTCTGATTTCCAGTACGAACACGAACCGTGAAAGCGTGACCTATGATCCTTTAGGCCTTCGGAATTTGAAGTTAGAGGTGTCGAAAAAATTACCACAGAGATAACTGGCTTGTAGCAGCCAAGCGTTCATAGCAACATTGCTTTTTGATCCTTTAATGTCAGCTATTCCTATCATTGTGAATTCAAATCTAGTAATACATCAAAATTAATTCCAATCAACTCAAACTCGAATCGAATCAAAACAGTTGAGCTTGAACCGTACTTTGCTACGCTTGAAATAGGATCATTCTCACCCTTATATGTCGAGGCTTTTTTAAGCTGCATAAAACATTGTATGCTTTGTGAAAATTTTTTAACTGTTATGTATAGGCCTTTTGTTGTTACAAAAGAAACTAAAATATGCTATATCTATTTAGCACGATGATCAAAATAATACTAATTTAAAAAATAATAATAATAAATAAATATTTTTAATCATTCTATATAAATTTTAATATAAAAAAATATTATTCTACTCCACATACTCAATAATTTTTAATAAAAATATCAATTTTATTTCACATTATTTGGGTTGAGTTGGGCTGGGCTTGACCCAAACCAAATATTTCACACCATACCTTACCCTCCAGCGCAAAATTAACTTTTATTTATTTATTTATTTACAATTAAAATATATATTCTTAAAGGTGCATTTAACTTCATGTTATCAAATATTATTTAAAAAAAATAATTATTAATTTAATACTAAGTGTAAATACTTTTATAAAAAATTATAAAATTATCACTTAAAACATATCTAAATAACATGACATAATATAAAATAATATTACAATAATTTATGCATTGTAAATTTTGCTTTATATAAAACTATATTTATAACATATAAGTATATGATAGCTTGTATATAGCTAGCTCGTATAGGTTTATGTTTGCATATATATGTATGACTTTGTTGCATATATATCTATTTTTACTATGTATATAATAAGATGCATAAAATGATAAAAAAAAGTGCAAAAATGGTGTGAAAAATATCGTTAATAGCACACAATCACAATGGGGCTAGCCTGCATAGGTGGTAAGCTCTTATGTGGTGCTAGACATTAATCCCCAAGCAACTTCATGAAACCTCAAAGAGACTTTGAGAAAATCCAAAGAGACTACAAGATAAGAAGATTCAAAACAAGAAGATATCACAACGGGTGACACAAAAGAGCCACTCGTGACAAAACCCTGAAAAGAGATCATTGAAGCACAAACAAAGCTAGACTTCATCCCCATTCGAGCGATTCCCCAAGCCACATTGACTGCGAGCAAGTACTTCCTAAAGTACTAAAATGCTCTTCCGAAGAGCTCACCCGTCTAGCTCGAGACAAGCTCTACTAGGATCCTTACAGGACCGTTAAAAAATTTTGTAATAGAATCGGTCAGTCGTGCATGCGCCAGCTCGATTTGGGTTAGTGCAGTAGTGGGATCTGCATGTTGCCTCACATGGCTCGAGATATGGCATGCTTTTGTGCTCCAAGATTTCAACTCATCGGTTCAGATTCGATCTATTGTCATCATTAGTGCTGCCACTTACTGTGTGATTCTCTCCAATGCTATTTGGCATTAGATTCATCAAAAACAATAACAATGTACAGAACAAAGGGTATCAGAGTCCTTTGGACAAGGCATCGTGTAGGGGTCTGAAAAATTCGAATTTAACTGCATCGAATACGATAGCATATTCCATTTTGTTACATGGATTCCTGTGTTTGGTTTCTACTATTGAATGGGGTCTCTATTATTCATCAAAAATAATAACAATATACATTGTATAGGGCTTCGACAAAATCCTATTATTTTGCTTTCACGAGGCATTTGTTTAAGATCAAAATGCATAAACTCCATAGAGTCGTTGCTCGTGGTCTTCTCCTCGACCTGTTTCCACACTTGCTAGGTTTATACGAGCCTCTTCGATAGTCCTCAGAAAAGTACAGCGAAGGTTTTCAAAAGGGAAAAGTCTGGAGAAGATGAGCTATGCAGGATGGTGAGTGGGTAGGTTATATTTTCAGTGTGGAGTCCAAAAGAGGAACAAAATTGTTGACATAATGTTATTGGATGGACTTAACAGCAATAAAACATTCAACTGGAGAACCTAAATGCAACACTTTTTGTAATATCCCGTGATTTTAATGTAGAGGCATTGTCCGCTTTAGCTTTAGAAAAACTGCATGACTTGATCACTTCCCAAGAGGTCATCCATCCCAATGCTACTCCAGCCCAAGCACGCTTAACTATGAAATTTTTTATCATTATTCTCACAGTTTTTCCCCAAAAAACACCTCTACCATTTGAGATCACGTTATCTACTTATACAGCTCAAGACCTTTCCGATGTGAGACGATTCCTACCTACGCCCCTCTCATCACTCATTATTCGGCCTAAAAGCCTGCCAAGAGCCGTACTTTGCCTTAGTGATTCCTTTCTCTTAGAACATCACCCGGCGATCACTCCTCCTCTTCGGCCACAGGCGTCACACTTTTGGACCTAAATGAAATGATAACCATGGACCTGGATGCTACATACATAGAGCAAATGAGGTAGTTGGCATAGCTAACATCTGAATAAAGACAGGAATAAAAACAAGTACAATCAGGAGCACCTTAAATTGACAATTATTTGATGGGCAGCAAAAAGTCATAGAGAGAAGAGCATACAAGCATGGTAAATTGCAATTCGCACCCTTAGAATTATTTTTTTACCCTAGAAAATAGAAACACACTTTACACTCAAAACCTACAATTTTAACAAGTGCACCCTAACAAGCATAGCTTGCCAAAATTAAAAGTTTTGAGGAAGTAAAGTCTGCTTTTATTTTAAAGGGTACAAAGTACCAAATGAGAATATTTTGAGGAAGCAAATTGCAATTAATTTTACAGATATTAAACTACATATAGAGACCTTATAGAAATAAGTTCGAATGCTATGAGCATATACAATAAATCAATGAAACAAGCAGACAATCACTCTGAAATTAATAAAAAAAAAAAGTCAAAAATAGCATGGCTCAAAATTAACTAAAGATGTGAATGGACATTAGAATGAACACTACAGCCAAAACCACCAATGAAAAACAAATATAACTCTGATTTCAAAAGGTTGAGATAAAACTATAGGTAAATATCATCCGAATTTTTGAAGTTGGGACCTTATTTCATGCAAGTCTACAAATTTGAATTTCTTCCTGTTGAGTCCCTGAGGTATAAAAAACTTCATTGATGATCTTTTCATGAACTTTCCTGTTAATTTTTCTAAAAATCCCTAAAATACTCCTACCCCTAAAGATTTTACAATGATAATAAATATGAGGGACAGTACAGAATAATTATAAAGGGATGGTTAATGAATTACCTCTCACACAATATCAGCACAATTTTTCTAGTGCTTCATTGAGAATGAAGTACCTGTAGCATGATAGCCATTGTACAACCGCCAACGATCCAAACTCGCCAGCAGAAGAATAAACCCCATAACTCAAGTACCTGAACAGTAACTCATTCGTGCACAAAAATAAAATACACATTCTAATTCGACATAATAAGCTCATTAACAGAAATTTGCAAAATTTAAAATATGCACTTAGCGTACATAAGTGTTGCTCTTCAAAGAAATACCCAAATACATTAACTGATACCTTTTCAGAGCCGTCTTCACCTCAGCCTCAAGTCTTAAGAGGCATATGCTGTTATAACTCAATCACAGTGACAGAAGATAGCAAATGACCATTGGAAACGTTGTAAAGGAAAAAATGTAAAAAAAGAAAAAAGCATAATAAAATACTATTGCAAGCAAAAATTACATGGCTAAGATATCATTAGAGGAACCATTCTCCAAAATTTTGATGTTTGGAAAAATTAAGCTTATTTGAGTCGAGAAATATTTCCAATCATCATTCTCATTGTCCTACTTAGAGCATTCTTTTGCACGATGAGAGTAATCTAATAAAGGGATGGTTAATGGAGGCTCCATACAACATTGTTTTTGTACAAAGAAGTGACAATTTGATTCAAGAAATGCTTCGTTGCTTGTTAATAAGAGGTTTGAACTGATCGTTCCCATTTCTCTTGTAGCCTCTGAAGAATGCAAAGAAAACAAAATGACAGTTTGGAATTCTTGTTTGCAACTTTGGATACAACGTTTTCCACATATGCTCGAAGTTTGTTGGTTTCAAGATGTATGATTTAGAGAGTTTCACTTGGGCTTCAGAAAGTTCTAACTTTGACTACTGGCTGCTTCCGCATATAACAAAACATATACTTTTGATCTAAGTAGATACAGAAATGATAGATACATTTGTTACGTGTAAGAATGCTGGAAGAATAAGATAACTGACGCTATGGCACTTCCTACTTAAACTAATTTCCAACTTTGATTACAGATGATGCAGCCTCCACATGAGGATAACTGATGCTATCAAACTTCTGAGTTGAACTTGTTCCAAGCATCCTGCAAGAGCCAAAAAATGAGCTTTCTTAAAACTAAACAAAAGTTTACACACGCCAAGTACGTTCCAAGCAAGGCAGCAGAATTTAACATTCACGGAACAGAGTACACAGGAAGCGTAGTTTAACGATTTTAAACTACCCTATATGCTATTAGACTCAACCGACTATATTTTCACTTAAGAGGCCAGGTAGTCTCCGCACACCAGCATATTCATAAACAATTTCTAGAACCTATCACACGTGACAGCAATTGACAAAATCATAAACTAACTTCTGTATTACTCTGTGAGGGCTACAGTTTATCAAATTAATCATTAAATATAACAGCAAATAAAGGAATATACAGGGTAATACAAAAGAGTTTGCATATGAACAATATCTGTTATTTTCTCCTCACTATTCAAAGTTGCGGTGTCTTCTTGACTACCATCTGTGGTGCTTTTGACATGGCCATCTTAACATCTTTCCTAATACACATACAGATTATTTCCAGTCCCACAACCTGATCCACAATCTTCACGAATAGAAACCTTAAGCTCATCTGGTCCGATTGACATGCACTGAATGTCATCGGATAAGACACAAAATTTTGACCAACAAAAAATGTGAATGGTATGGTGACTGAAAATCAAAGTAATTACCTTAAGTAGATCAAAGACCTTTTCACAGACGTACTTTTGTTGAATACTTGCACCTCTCTGCTGAAGTTTGTCCGGATGAACATACAAAGTTGCTTTTCTGTAAGCTTTCTTCACCGCAGCAGCAGTTATAACCTCTGTCAAAGGGATAGGCTGCCAGCCACTGTCGTGCCCAAGAATCTTGCAGTCAAAATAACATGCTCTAGTGTCAGTAAGTTTGAACATGTATATGAATAATAATGAGCTAAAATGGAGTAGAAAGTAGATGAACGAATCCATGAAATGAGATTTTTGTGGTGGGAGAGTTTTGACAAGTAATAAAGACGATTAGTTAACCTTCAATGCTTCCATAAAAGGCACATTACATACAGAACACTAGGAAAAACATACTTACATCTTAAACAACCAAGTTTTCATGTGTATGCCTATAACAAATCTAAAAACACCATTAAACTAACACCATGCTTACCTTCCCTCAACTGATTCTTGGAAGGTTACATTGAAGGATCAATTCTTCCCAGTGAAACTAACAAAATGCCATTCCTTCCCACCCAACCCCACCCCCAAAACACCTTCTAATCCATACTCAGTAGACACTAACTCATGGTTTAT
Organism: Apostasia ramifera; assembly: GCA_019297695.1. Taxonomy (NCBI): domain Eukaryota; kingdom Viridiplantae; phylum Streptophyta; class Magnoliopsida; order Asparagales; family Orchidaceae; genus Apostasia; species Apostasia ramifera. The sequence goes on along the minus strand of JAEMOT010003206.1, from coordinate 657,362 downwards.
GCTAATGTCAAAATGAAGCCGTCGCTCCACTAGAGAAGTCACATGGAAAAGGATATGTTAAGTTGCCAGCTCCACTAGAGAAGTAGCATGGAAAAGGATATGTTAAGTTGCCGGCCACAACCATATTTAAACTATTAAAACTTTGCTTGTCAACCATTCCAAAAGCTTAAGATTGTAGGTAATAGCCTAGGAATATTTTATATTCTTACATATCCCCTCATGTGCAAACACTTTTTGTTTTGAAGCATTGATTTAATTCATCATAGATCCCTTTTTTAATCCTTACATGCCTAGAATAATTGAGAGTCACCAATGTTTGAATTTGAGACTAGTGGCTCTAATAACATATTAAATATCCAGTTAACTGACCTAAAGGCTTAAGCTTGTAGGTAATAAATAGCCTAGGAACCATTTTATATTCTTACATAAACAATAATCGTTAAAAGTGACTCGGAGGAGAAGGATGAAATTGTTAATTTTGTAGGCATATATGTAAAGATTGGAGTAATTATCTGATTCATACAAGGCACTAGCACAAGGAACGGGAGCCACACAAGCAATTACTATAGTCAAGTAATTATTAATAATTCCCAAAATATATGAAGAATTAATTCTCTGACCAAATTCGGTAGGATATAGAGTTAATGTAACTTGACCAAATCTGTCCTTTGATGCTCTCGTATCTTCTATTGAAAGTCTAGCTCTGTCTAATAAGGTAGTTGGCTCCTTATTTTCTCCTGCTTCTTCCACGATTTCACTCATCGTAATCTTTTCCACATCAGAAGGCAAGTGGTTGAGTTCCAATCATCAACCTTCACCTATTTCATTGACCTTCATGTCTTGAACACTGATCAACTCGAATTCATATTCGTCTTTGACAGTAGAATGCTTTAGGTCGCCAAGTTTTCGAAGACCAAGTCTCCAGTTGAAGGTATCATCATTTGATGAGACGTTCATCAAACGAGTAATTTTAATTCCTCGTAACCCTCGTGCCAAACGAGTATTCCTCATGGTGTTCCCTGAAACACTACTCCTCAGGATTTTAAGCATGTTCTCTTCTAGCTCCCACTTGGCTTAACTGAGGTCCTATTACCCCAATTGATATTAGGACTTCATTCTATGAAGAATGGTTTTCAGTGAGGTTTCTCAATGAATAGTTCTTCAGCAAGGTAGGCCACATGTGGCTGTGGTTGTTCGTTCATATGTGATTGTTGGAGAACCAAGGTACAAATTGATCAAGTAGTCCTAATCATTAACATGTGAATATCCTTTAAAATGATTTTTGTAAATATCACTATAAAAAAATATAATATCAGAACTTATGAGCAGAATAATATTTTAGAATAGAGCATACATATTGCAATGTTGAGAGGAGTGCACGCAAGTTTCCTTCTTTACCACTAGACCACCTCTTAACCTCAGTGTCCAAAGACTCCGCTAACCTCTGAAGCCAGATATGAATGAAGAATAGTCAGAGAGCATATCACATTGTTAAATTATATTACGCATGGAGTGATGGCACTTACATTTCTTTCTGCTTGCTCCCTTTGAGCAAGAATATCACGGATGTTCTTATCTGCAAGAGCTTTCGCCTGATAATGTTTTTAAAAATTCATCCATAATAGTGTTTAGTCAATCAAATATTTGAAATAGCATTCAGTCAAAAAAAATGCACAGATGAGGAGAACTTTAAGTGGCATAATTACCGCACGTTCCACTATTCGTTGGTGCCGCTCTAGCCTCGCTTTGCATCTTAAAGGAGATTCTCCCTCTGAACGTTCAATGTTCAATAAATAAAAACCTTAAGACAGCTCAAGTAGAAAGGATAAACAACGACACATCTTAACAAAAAATTACCTGTACTATGAAACTTCACATAGTTTAAAGCATCATGTGCCTCCTGGTACAAGTTATGTTATGGTCATGAAAAAAAACCAGAATTCTGTGATGAAGTCAAAAGAACCGAAAATACAATGTGATTGTATGAGTTTACTTAACTGAAATAGGTTTCAGACTGTTAGCACAATCTTCCTTGTTACCACTGTTGATGCAACCCTTGCCATCATTGTGTTTCCAAATCTTATCTTTTGAGATATTTGCTGAGGTCTCTGATCGTTTCCTGGCCTCAATAAAAGCTTTCTCAGCAAGTGCTCTTTCAATGGCACGATCCCGAGCTTCTGCAGTTGCCCGCTCAACTGCAGCACGCTCTGCCCTCAATTTGGCTTCATTTGAAGCCTTCTCAGTTTTTTCGAATGCTTCAGGAGCATGCTTTTCGACCACATAATGGAACTCCGTTGCATTTCTCTGTCGACCTTCACCTGTGGCACTCTCTAATGTAATGTTTTCAGCCCTTTCATGGACCTCAGCAAACACCTTTTCACAAGTCTCAAGAACTGTTTTTCCAACAGCAAGCCTGTCTTTTATGCGTTCTCTCTCCCTTTCTTTCTCCTCCAATTTCCTCTTCCACTCCATCTCCTGTTTCCATTCCCTATCCAATCTTTCTTTCATTTTCCCATCATCAACCATCCTTACATCAGTAATGCCTTTCTCCATGGTAGTATCTAAGGACTGGGACAGAGGATTACCTTTTTTTTCCAGAGAAGTAGCTAGCTTAGTATCTTCTGAATCCTTAACTCTGATACCCTGCAGGAAAACCTTTTCACCTGCTTTCAATCCCATAGTCTTCCTTTCTAACTCTAAAGCTGCTTGAACATTTTTAAGGAATATAGTTTCTCCCCTGCTCTGTTGTCCATCAGCACTTAGCTTGTCCTCATAAACTTCATGTTTTGATAGCAATTCAGCTGTTGGCTGCTTTTTCTCTTTTTGTCCTTGTTGCAATGTTTCTTGTTCTTTCTCAAGATGGTCTTGCTGAACAGCATTATCTTCAGCATCCAATTCAATCCCGTTTGACATATAGAATTTTCCTTGTTCTTGCTTCTCAAATTTTTCTCGTTCACAGGTTACATTGGTCTCAGTTATGATCTCCTTGTCTTCTTGTTTAAAAGAAATATCAGCACCTTCAGTTTCTGAACCATTGGCTTCAAGATAAGACTCATTATTCAGTGCAGTCACTTCGGGTGTATGAAGCAGGAATTCTTCTCTACCAGCTTCCAAGTTCTTGCCACCGTCAGAAGTAAAAGAGGTCCAGTATTCTACATCAGCATCCACCTCGCTTGCACTCTTAACGGTTGCCATGTTGGTCTCCATTGAAGTCTCATTCTCACCAGAATTATGAGTGCCATAACAAGTATTCACCTTCTTAGAATGTGCATTGCACTCATAAGTCCCAGGTCTTTCAGATTCAATAATTATGTGGTTTGCAGAAATTTCCTTCTCATCTTCAGTATATCCGTCATTTTCTTTAAATTTGACATCTTTCGCCACTAAGTCTTGACCTTCAAGAATTTTCTCAAGCTTGCTAGCACCCACAATATCCTTCAATCTTGAATCTTTCTCACAACAGGCATCAGCCTCTCTATCGATATATGCATTTTCATCTGCCTCTGCGAGCACATGACATTTCTCATACTTATTTCGATCATTCTCATTTGTTCCATTTGGAACAAAGCTGATAGTACATTCTACTTTATTCTTGCTTTCTTCACAAATTTGAGATAGTAGACCCTCTCTTTCTCTGTGTTCATCTTCACCTTGGAGACAGGGCATTCGATAAGCTTCTAGGATGTCAGCAGTCTCCTCTCTGCCGCCACTCATGGCCTCAGATTTAATATTTTGATTATTGCCATATTGGGCGTATGCTCCAGAACCTGATTTCATCTCATTTGTGTCATATTTGTCATGCTTTTGCTCTTCCTTGTTATTATTATAGGAAAACATATTTGCATGCTTCCGATAGCACTCATGATCAAGAAAATGTTGAGTTTCATTGAGCTCGTGGATAGGTTTAATTTCATCATGCCTATTTTCTGATCCATCATTGACCAACTTTGCTGGCATCAATTTATCTTGCTGTTCCCTCAACTTATCATATTGTTCCTTGATGGGAAATTCCTGAACCAATTTAAACTTTCTCTCACTGTTTACGAGCTTATAATACTGCTTATCCATTTTCCACCCATGAGACCTTTCAGGTTCATTGCCTTGCTGATATGACCTGGATTTTTTCCCCAGTTTTGTCTCATTAGCAACTTCAGAAAACTCTAACGAATTTAACTCAACATGATGAGGAACTACCTTGTGTACCAATTTTGTTTTATGCCAAATTGCTCCATTAAAACCATTATTCTGCCCATTAGAAAAGCCAGAATCGTAAGCATCCATCCTTTTATCAATTTGGAGGCTATCACGCTTTCTTTCCATCAACTCTTTTGCACTCTTCAGCCTGGCTTGAGCTTGTTCCATTGCTTCAACCATGGCAGCTCCAGAGGCTGCAGCAGCTCTGCCAGCATCGACCTCCATGTCAGGGTAAATAAGAGAATTGCTCTTGACATCCTCCTTAACAAAATGACGTGTATGAGAAGCTTGGAAGCATTTAGAAGGCTTGGTCAGAACTTCTTTGTTGAAATCACCATTTGTAGCATCAAGACCCATTTCTTTGGTCATTCCTTCCTTTATATCCAACTTTGGTGGTGGCCTCAAAGGAGGTGGTAGCTGCAAAGGTTGTGTTCGCAAGCTAATGTCAGATATTGTTAAAAAGGAACAGTCAGTGAAAGGCACATCACCACTAGATGTCGAGTGATAGCTAGAAGAGCGAGAATGTTGCTTCAAACCCACAGACTTAACTTCAAAGGAAACATAGTTGGAAAACTTTTGACCATCATTCAAATCATTTTCAGAGCCCTTTGCAGCAGCAAATAATGGTTGATCATGAATTTTTCTATGTTTTCCTTGTTTTCCACCCGTATGTCCATTGAGGCTATAACTGTAACTTAACATACTTTCATGGTTGTCATTTTCCGCAAATTCAATAGACAAGCCTATCTCAGCTTCAATATCTGGTTCATAGTTGGCAGGTGGCCGAGATAAAAAACTACTGCAGTTTGCTTCATCTATTTTTCTTTGTTGGTCAGACTGTTTATATGAAATGCTGAGCTCATCTGAGACACAGTTTGAGTCTGAACTTGAGAATATTACGCTAGTATTCTCACGTAAATTGCAATCTCTATTTGGAACTTCAGCTGGTAAATCAGAAGTCCCAACCTTCACCCCATCAAAATATGTATCATCCTGCATTCTGCAAAAAATAACAAAGTTCATACATTTCAGCCCCAAATGACTTATGAAGAAGAATCCAATTTCAACATGCACTTGAATACTATATAGAATGTGGCAGTTCTCACCTTCCTATTAGAAGGCGATTGGAGTTCCTTTTATGAATATATGCTTGGGGAGAACAATATTCTCAAGTCAAGGAAAGGATACGCCCAATAAACTAAATTTCATATAGAATGTGACAGTACCCTCTCAACTTCAACTTCAACTTCAAGCACTTTCTCTCACTGCCACATTCTGAGGCGTATCTCAAGTTAAGGAGAGGGCACCCCCAATAAACTAAATTTCATATAGGATGTGGCAGTACCAACTTCAAAATCAACTTCAACAATTCCCCTCACTGCCACATTCTGAAGCATACCCTCTCACCCTCTCTTCACATAATTTGGGTTTCTCTCAAATTTCTCAATTTGAGACCCTTTAGGACTTCATGCATTTTTCAAAGCTATCATATATTAATGTAAGGAACTCCAATATTCTTCTAAATGGTCAAAGAGAGGGTACAACTGGGGGTAGGCCTCTGAAGTTAAATTTCTTCCCATTCTAAATGTGCCCAGATATTTTTGTTTGTTCTTTGATGGGAATATTCCCTACTTCCCTTTGCTCAACTTGAGAGATCTAACTAAATTTCTGAGTTAAATTAATTACTGTTGGGAAATATTTGTGAGAGGCCAAATTTCCCTAAATCTACCATAATAAAATTCAAAAAATCACCATAATCTAATTCGATAAATTCTTGTTTATCATCAATTCTCATTCTAAATTAACTTTGACTAATTTGTACTTGATTATTGCATATTTTTCTCTCAAAATGGTTGCATTTATACCTGTTACTATAATATCGCTAATCTCTACATCCTTCCTATATTAAACTTGGCATCATATACAGGTTAAATTAGAACCTTTCAAGATTTCTCCTTTTCTACATATTACTTAAAATATATTTGTATTTTATCTATTATTTCTATATTGATTCTACATTTCATCTCATCATTTAATTGCATTGTGTAAGCACTAGATTTAGTTTAGAATATTTGAAATCTAAACCTCAGCCTTTCTGAATGTTAGTCATGTTTAAGCAGTGATGAAACTTGACTACTAATAAATGCTCGCTCATTATGCTTGTATTCTCCTAAGTCAAGACTTTCATAATCTAAATGACACCCTCGACTCAAAGTCATTATGGACGTTGATACACAAAACACTTTCTAAGATAATTCGATTTTTCTTGTCATATTATAAATGAGTAGCTTTCTGTTAAATACCCTTAGCTAACCATCACACTTGACATTTTTTTTGTTTCTTTTGAAGAACCTTTCTTTGTTTTATACCTCACTTATGGTTAATCACATTCTTTCTTCTAGAATATATCACTGGTTCAAAATTCCAGTTCTTATGAATTCATAGATTTTGGCTAATATGCTAGTCCTAACTTTCTATCACATCTTGGAAAAACAAAAAATAGGAAGAAATGATAGAAAATGCATGTCATAATATCTTCAAGTTTCACTAGTTCTTTCACTTATTCTCTAGCCCTCTATGTTTAATAAAATAAGGCTCCCTAGAGGTAAATATATAGTTTCTTCTTCCTAATGTATAGAATCCTTTATTTGCTGTAGATTTTATCTCAGTTCCCATCTAGCACCACATGAACAACTTTATCAGTTTTATTTTCATCCTGAACTGTTAGGAGTGTGGAGCCTAGTACGAAGAGATGGAAGTGATATAGAATCATCAAGCAAACAATTGGATGTGGGGAGAAAAAGAGTGATTCTCTATATTGAATTGTCTATTCTTATGGTTCGAGCTTTTTTTTAGACATAAAAAAAAATTTATGTCCTTGATTTCAAAGCTCTCAAAAACTTTCAAAATATATTTTTACTAAAATAATTTAGATCCCCTCTGACCTATCCCTTGTGATTCGTATCCCAAGAATTTAATCTGATGCTCCCAAATCTTTCATCCAAAACTCTTCCAAGAATTGTGGCTTCAACCTAGAAATCTCCTTCGTACTTGCACTAGCACTAAGTATGTAATCTACAAACAACAATAAAAGAATATAACAAATATTGAAATTTTTGAAGTAACAACAATGATATATTCCATAATGAAATTCATTCTGCACATAAACACATCGAACTTCTTGCACTATTGCCTCTGAACCAACATGAGATCTTACAAACTCTACTTGATTCACACCTCTTGTAAATACCTCAAAATCTTCCAACTACACCATATATTTTTCTAAATCAACATAGAGATTCACAGTTTTTACATCTAAATACTTTAGGTACAATTATACTCAATAGATCCCTGATGACAGTCAATCTAACATGTGAAAATATCTCATTATTGTCAATAGTTTTCTTCTGTTGAACACCTTTAACTATCAACTATCTTGTACTTCTGCTGTCATCAACCTCTTTTTTAATTTTGTATATTCCTATCTGGTACTAGAGATAACTCCCATATTCTGTCTTCATTAGTGAATCGAACTCATCCTACTTAGCCAATTCCCACTGAACAAAATATCACTCCAACCTTGCAGGGGCAAAGAACCCGTCGATGTCTCGACTGTGCTACTGAAGGCTTTGGGGAAGTCCGAATAGGAGAGCACTCATCTTGGGGTGGGCTTCCTACATAGATGCTTTCTACTTTTCTTTTTTCTTTACTTTATTATTATTATTCAAAGCTTTTTTTTCTTGAATCCATCATTGTGGGTTTGGGGATAAAGTGCTAGATTTCTTGATTTTGTTTTATTATCTTCATTTCATTGCAGTACTCTAGTTCAGTATAATCAAAAGTAAATAATGAAGTAATGGAGAGCGCCTATGAATTGGCTAAGGAACTCTAATCGATCTTCTAAGTTTATCATCAAAATTTTCCCATCAAAAGAAAGTTTATCATCAAAATCAATAGTAGTATTAAGTCCCTTAAACTTGACTTCCTCTGAATCTTCCTCTAACTAATTTCATTTTCCTCCTTTGGCTCTCGGATAGATTCCAAACCAAGTAAAATATAGCATCATTGGTTTTGTTAATCTTCTTGCTCATCCCAAAATTTGTAGCCTTTCAGCTAATGAAAAAGCCACTTCACTGCAATTGCATCTAGCTGTTCTTATTTCTTTGCATCCACATGTAAATGTGAAAGACAACAAAAAACTTTTAAGTAGAAGAGGTACACTCTTTAACTATCAATTGTGTTGATCAACTTTGCCCATAAAGATTTGTTTATTCAAAGTTTTGTTCATTCTTTCGAGGATTATATTCTATTATGGTTTGTTTGTTAAGTGTTGTTCTAATCATTTTGATGTCAATCTGCATAGAAATCCATGAAATCCTTATTGTCATACTCATTGTATTATCTAAATTCTGACACTTAATCTTCAAACTACTTTTATTTTCTATCTCGAGCTTCCATTTCTTTAAAATGAGAAAAATAATATATTTATTTTTCAGAAAATAAACTCAAACCCTATGTAAAGTTCTCAAAGAACATCACATAGTAATGAGATATCTAAAAGAATGAAATGATGTAGATCCAAATCATTTATATGAACCAATTCCAATTTGAGCGCACTTGATTATCTTCTAGTTTTGGCCAAGCTAACTCTCTTTTGCTTTCCCAAAACATAATCTTCTCAATGATACGCATCCAAAGATCACAGCTTGAGCAGATAACCTTTCAAAGCCATCACATTAATTCTCTTCACTTATGTGGCTAATTTTGCAATGCCACAACATCGAGCTCTACTCTAGAAATTTCAAAAGTATCCTCTCTTCATTCCTCTAGCTACAACCATAGTACTCTTGACAATTCTTTGAGAGTTATCCCAAAATATAATCTTATATCATGTGTTATCCAACCAACATAAATCAAATTTCTCTTGAGTGCTGGAATATAATTAACATAATGCAACTTTTAGAGAGATTAACTTTTTATCTGATCTACACATCACATTCCCTATAATTTCCAAAGGTTCATTAACAGCTAGATGGGTCAATATGAACATGTCCATATTATACCACTACAAGAGTTCTCTATGTGGGGTATAATGAAAATGCATCCAAGTTTAATATTCAAGACTATCGGAGTATCCACGCTTAATAGCAAAGATTCTTAAGCTTCTTCAATAATGGCATTCAAAGATTTGTCACATTCCTAACCTAACTTTCATTTTTGGGGCTTTAGAATCTTTTCTCAGGTGACCTTTCTTGTCACAATTTCTATAAACACGTTCACAATTTCCAATAGACTTGGATTAGTTGCCCTGTCCTGTTAAAAACTTTTCTTTATCAACTGTATGAAAAATAGTATCTGACGTTTCATCAGACTCTCTTTACGAATATATATCCTTGAGGAGAACGAATTCCAAACCTCCCAAACCTTTAAATTTTCAGCCAGACAAACTGCTCACAACTGTATCAGTTGCATTCTAAATCTTCGGTAGGGAAGATAGTTAAAAAAGAGTATTTGTCTCATCATTAAAACTAATGTCCATCAAACTTAACTGGGTCATGATAACATTGAACTTATTGACTGATCTATGGCATAACTGTCTTCAACCATCTTCAGATTAAACAAAAGACACATCAGATACACTATGCTCAATACCGAAGAGTTCTAAAACATGTTGCATAAATCTCTCATCAAACCGAGAGTTATCCTAAAATTGGCGATATTATAAGTCCCATTATTCGCCAATGTAAGCATGTTCAACCCTAGTGCCTGTCAATTCCAAAGATCACACTCTTCTTGCTTCATCAGTTCTAGCTTCTCCCAATTCGATAATGATGCTCATTGAAGATCCAAACTCCACAACCTCATCAATGGCAACATCGGTGGTACGAGAAAGAAACCAAAAAATAAGGCTAGCTACAGGAATCAAACAAGAATACAAACCTCTCCACCTCCGTCCCCTTCCTTCCCTCTATCAATTCTTCGTACGACAAGGCGAAGACACCGGCATCAAGAGGCCCAAAGATCTCCGAGTAGTCCAACCCCGAGCTCTGGGAGCCGGCTAGCACCTCCGCGTAACCGCCCACCACCGGCGGGAGCTCTAGCACCGGAATGGAGCAGGAAGTGGCCAACTCACCAAAGATTTCGGTATAGTCTTCCATTTTGGCGCTCAGGTTCACCGCCCTCGCATCTCCGCCGCAAGCTGATCTCGCCGTCCCCTTGGTTGTCTTCCTTGCCAGCCGGGAAGCATGCAGTTCCTCCATTGGAGCAAGTAAGCCCTGTCCCTCCCTAGGGCTCTCTCTCTCTCTCTCTCTCTCTCTCTCTCTCTCTCTCTCTCTCTCTTCTCCCTCTTGTCGCTCTCTGAGAAAAGCTTGTGGTCGCCACTGTTGAATCATAGTCTATACATGCTCATGTCAGTGAGTGAGAGCTGCATACTTCTTCGGTTCTTCTTCTCTCCGTAAAAACTGCAGAAATTCTATGCGGATGCCCCGTATGCGGAGGGAGAAAAATACGTTGCACCGGCCCGTCGATATATAACGTAACGGCTAGATGAACTTTAGAGTTGAAATGACGAACGAGTCCCTGCTTTTGGTCTCTTCAAAATTCGAGACGGCAAAGGATGTTGGGTGGCGCGCGCCTGTCTCGCGTCGCGAGGGCACGCATGTCTTTTTCGTGGGCCCCCTTATGCATCTTCTTTCATTACCAAAAATCAACAATATTTTACCACAAAAAAAAAGTCAACAATATTTTTTTTCAAAAAATCAACACTATTTATTATAAAAAAATAAAAATCAACCATATTTTTTTAGATAAATGATATTCAAGTCTACTATATAAATTTAAAATACATTATGGTTCACGTTCATAATTTTAAAAATTTAATATTTAAATTCTTAAATCAAATATATCAATTATATTTATTTTTTAGTATTTTTAATATTAAAATTTTATAAATTATTCAAAATATTTTTTTTTCTATATTTTTTCTTTCTCTTCTCTCTTACTCGCAATCTCATCTCTCACTGTTCACATTTAAGATGCTAGAAAGAGAGAAAGACATTTTTAGATATTTTATAAAATTTTAATATTAAAAAATTATTTAAAAATTAATACTATATATATATCTAACTTAGAAATTCAAATATTAAATTTTAAAAATATAAATCTTACTGATAATATACCTTAAATACAAGAATCTAAATGTAATTTAAGTTTTTTATTTTTGAAAAGAAATTCCTATATTAATAAAAGGGTAAATTGCATCGAGGACCCCAAGTTTAAAATGACATTGCAATTTGATTCTAACTTTGCAAATTGATTCTAACTCTTTAAAATCTTGATTTGCTCTTAAGTTGTAAAAGCATTATCATTTAATATTAATTAAGATATAGTTGTTAATCTTTTATCATTATATTATAAGATTATCTTCTATCATTATTTTTTTAATTTTTTAAAATATTAATATTAATTTTTTATTTTTGAATTTTTAAAGCTAAAAAAAGTAAAATTAAATTTTAAATTTTTAAAGTGTGCTTTCATAGAATTTTAAATATCTAAATTATTCAAATTAGACAAAAAAAAATTATTATATTTTATTTTTTAATCAGAATTTAGCAACTTAAAAAGATAAGATTCTGAAAGAAAAATCAGAACTGCAATACTTTTATAATTTCAGTAACGAAGATCGAAATTTTTGGGCTCAAATGGAATTTACCTAAAAAAATCAAGTTTCAAAAAATCAATAATATTTTAAACCTGTCATAAAAAAATAATTTTTTAAATCAAAACAAATTAACAAACAATATTTCCCCTTTTAGAAAATCAAACAATATTTAATCGTTTCGTAAATCTTTTCACAAATATATACATATATA
>JAEMOT010003206.1:613908-643649 GCA_019297695.1 Apostasia ramifera | reverse complement strand
AGACAGTGTCGTGCGGCCGCGCAAGACCGCCAGAGGCGGCGCGGGGCGGCGCGGCTGCCAGATCTAGTGGAGAGAGGGAGGGTAAGGGTATAATGGTAATTTTATATATTTTTTAATAATAAAAAAATAAAAAAGGACCCAGATGATAATTTTTGAAAACCTAGGGACCCCCCGATGATACAATTTTAAAAACGTAGACCTGCGTGATAATAACCCTTAAACTCAGGGACCTGGGTGAAATTTGCCCTAAAAAATATCCTACATGGGTAGCATTAAAGATGGATGGTGCCACTCTAAAAAGCACTGATGCTAAAGACAATTGTACCTATAAATGTCAACGAAATGATTCATCCATTTTTTGACCTACATCCAATTGTGCCCGCTAACATTAAATACTACTGCTAAGAAGGGGCGTTGGTTGCAGCCAAAGGATTACTTATGTTTTTCACCTAAAAAGAATGTTGCGTAAGAATCTTTCTTCTATGTGTGTAAACAACTTCAAAGGAGCTAACAAAAAAAGCAAGAACTCGAGGAAAGAGATCCCAAAGCAATGCCATTTGTGATTTTTTACTTTCTATTTTACATTCGATTTTTTTATTCATTTATACATCTGCCTACTAAAAAAAATTATTTTCAAACATGATTTTCTTTCATCAATACAATCTCAACTATAGGACTAAATTGAAATCGATCATAGTCTCTATTAACATTGGGACAATTACAAAAATACCATTCAATAAAATTATACTTATACATTCATCATTCTTGAAGATTTATTTACTTACACACTATTCTATAATCTTCAATATTACATAAGTGACCCTTTTTTATGTAACAAAATCATGGTAAAAAAAAAAATCATAATTAAATTTTGTTTTATGTTATGAGCAAGGGACTTGTTAGCTTTAAAAATTACATAAAATTCCACGATAAAATATTTATTTCCTCTTTCAAGCTTTGTTAGCCTCCAACCCTCGACGAAACCCTACGAGCTTGTTTTGGTCGGCAGGATGAAGTGGCTTCAGCCTTTTTGAAGCTGATTCGCCTAAGTGAATCCGCCAAATATATTTTTAAATCAAATAAAATTGAATCTACAAAAATTAGATCAAGATATTTTCAAAGCTATAAAGCCAAGACCATTTATTACTACTTGGTTTCAAACAAAGTCGCTTCACTTATCCAAAGTCTAATCGGATAGCAACAAAATCTAGGCCTCAACTATTCAAACTTAGTTCATATCATTACCATTAAGCCAGCAAAAGAGGTAAATTAGCATAACACCAAACTCAAATCCTAAGATTATTTTCATAGAAGTGAAACAAACAAGCAGAATTACACAGGAAACCGGTTCATGAATCATGAATCAGCAAAACAATTACAACAGTTGTTCCCAAGGAGATACAAGTAGATAGCTCTCTTATTCAAACAACTAGAACAGAGAAGTACCAGCTGAAATTCATCCATTTTCAGAGAAACCTGTTGAGATACTCATCTGCTGTGATGTATTTGACGTCAGGATAGAGCTGGCTGGCCTCCACTCCAGTGTTTGGCTCGGGGTGGAATTTGGTATCATCTCGCTTCACAAACGTGGTGTGATGGATCGCCAAGCGGACATTCAATGGAACTGGAGCTCCTGCATTATTAAACCACAGAAATGTAAGTTAAGAATCGTTAATTACATTAACGTTCATGTGTTTATATATGATTTAGTACTTGAAATTGATCATACCATCGATCTGTTTGAGAAGATCTTGTTCAGAGACATAAACCCTCTCAAGCTTCTTCCCTGACTTCTTCTCCCAAAGGGACACGAGTTCATTGTGGGAGTAGATATTTGCAGGGGGTGTTATGTAGAGGTTCTTGTTCAGAGTCCTCGGATCATCTACCGCTTTAATTGTGTATGTGGCGATGTCGTCCTCGTCATTGAAGACAACTGATTAACAAATTATCTAAATCATAAATCTTCCAATTTTTTTTTTCAGGAATAAAAGAGAGGAACAAGAAACTGTAATTAAATTGATTACCTATAGCATTTCCATCACTAAAGATGGCGACTTTGTCGGTCGGGAAGCTGGTGCTCGCCTGCCCTAAGGACTGAAGGAAATAGCCGGCAAATAAGTGGGAGGCTACGTATGTGTAGGGAATGTTCTCTGCCTCGATGGCTCGTCGGATCTTGACCTTCGCCTCAATAAGTCGTTTTGCTGGCTCGATAACGTTTATGCGGTCGGCGTCATAGCCGAACTCCGATGGGAGGAACCTCTGCGCAAGATGGAGGCCATCAGTACACTACATCTACATCAGATGAAGTGGAAGGTGAGCAGCAGTTAGAGAACCTTGATGTTGCCGGCCTGCTTGATGGCGGCGATGATGTTGGTCTGGTCGGCGAGCTGGCCGAATCCCACTGTCGAAATCACCACATCCACCTCCTTTATCGCCTTAACCAGGCTCTCGTGGTCGTACAAATCCCCCTTTAAAAGTAAACGAAACAACAATACAAGTCTTAGGAACTTACTAAAAAATCCCTAATCGAAGATTAAAAAATGTTTCAAGGTCCGGATTATGATTTCTCGCCGCAGCCGCCACCGCCTGGCGGCTGCGGGTAATTCTTACATGGACAAGAACTACGCCGGCGGCCGTGAATTCTTCGAGAAGCTTAGCCTTCGCTGGATCGGAAGCGGTGCCCTCTCTGACGAGGGCGAAGGTGGGATTGCCGGCGCGCGCGCTCTCCTTCACAATGAGCTTCCCGAAATACCCCGTCCCGCCGATGACCAGAATCCGGCTCTTCTGTGACGCCATCAGAAATCGATCTCCCGCTGCTTCTTCACGAGCTTCGACCACTCCCAACCTGCAAGACATATATATAGATCAGAAATGTACGGTCACCGGAGGTGAACGGCGCTTCAACGACAGTGTTTTTATATTATTAATTAATAATATGATCATAAAATTTTGAACTATATATTATATTTATATATATATATATATATAATTCTTCTTTCAGATCTTTATAATTTAAAATGAAACTTTAAAATAATATAAAGTGGAGACCAAATAGCCTAATTTTTTTTATTAATGAGAATTCTATTGAATATAAAATAAAATTAATTTTTTATTAAAATATATGAAAAATTTAAAATTAAATAAAATTTTAAGTTTAAAATATATATAAAATATGAATTAAATTTATTTTAATATTTAAATTTTATACATTGAAGAAATTTTACATTTTTAAATATTAAATACATATAAATATTTTTTAAAATGTGCTATATTACTCAAAGTATCTAGCTAAAAAACTTTAGATAAAAAAGTCTATTCATTGATAAATATTTATTAATTGAACAAAGCATTTACTTAATAATTTTTTAAAATCAACTCATTTAAATGTAATAAATTAAACTCTTAGTTATTAAATATATTTATATTTATTAGTGTATATAAAATATTATATATATATATATATATATATTCATCAATTATATATATTAAAATATATAATATGTGATGTATGTTTAAATAAATAGAGAGAATTAACACCTTAGTCTAATTTAACTACAAATCAAACTATTTCAATTGTTTTAAAGTAAAATTTGTTGATGAACTAGAACACGAGTGGTTGCTTCTTTAATAAAAATGAATAGAAAAAGAAAAAAAAATAAGTAGAAATTCAATAAATTTTTGAGCTTAAATCGATTAAATTTTTTTCAAGGTCAAGTTGTTTTTCAGGTTGAAGTGAACCTTCTAATCTTATTTAAAAATTTACATATTTATTTTATTTATTTTATCTTATTTTATCTTATTTTTAAAATATCTATATATAAAGATAATATCTCAAAAATATATTAAAAAAAGTTTAACTAAAGATATTAAAGTTGTGTTGATTATAAATCGAACTAATTTTATTTTGAATAAATTAATTTTAAATTTATTGAAATTTAAATAAATTTAAATTCATTAAAATTGTGAATTTTTATGAAAATTGACTAACAAATTTGGAGGCGTCCAAAATAAATTCTGCTTCCACTCTTCTGGCTCTCACTTTCAAGAATTATTAACTTCACGATGTGCACAATTCGAGACCAAATTAAGAGGCACCACATATGTATTTCAAGTGTGCTCCTGCGCACATGGCATCTGATAAGTAGACATTAAACGATTCGATCCCACTAAAAAGCATTTTGTGACGCCCGTGGCCGAAGAGGGCGGGGAGTGATCGCTGGGTGATGTCCTAAGAGAAAGGAATTACTAAGGCAAAGTGCGGCTCCTGGTAGGCTTCTAGGCCAAATATTGGATGGTGAGAGGGGCACAGGAATGAATCGTCTCACATCGGAAAGGGAGGGAGATCCTGAGCTGTAGAAGTAGATAACGTGATCTCAAATGATAGAGGCGTCTTTTGGAGCAAAACCGTGAGACTAGTGATGAAAAACTTTGTAGTTAAGCATGATTGGGATGGAGTAGCACTGGATGGGTGACCTCCTGGGAAGCACTCAAGTCACGCAGGTTTTCTAAAGCCAAAGCGGACAATACCTCTACAATGAGATCACGGGATGTTATAATATGGTATCAGAGCTGACCTTCTACAGTATGATGTAATTTAAGGATGAACAATGCGGAAGCTAGTGGGCCTGTGACACCCATGGCCGAAGCGGGCGGGGAGTGATTGCCGGGTGATGTCCTAAGAGAAAGAAATTACTAAGGCAAAGTGCGGCTCTTGGCAGGCTTCTAAGCCAAATAATGAGTAGTGAGAGGGGCATATGAATGAATCGTCTCACATCGAAAAGGAAGGGAGATCCTGAGCTGTAGAAGTAGATAACGTGATCTCAAATGATAGAGGCGTCTTTTGGGAAAAAACCGTGAGGCTAGCGATGAAAAACTTTATAGTTAAGCGTGCTTGGGCTGGAGTAGCACTGGGATGGTGATCTCCTGGGAAGCAGTTTTTCTAAATCTAAAACGAACAATATCTCTACAATGAGATCACGGGATGTTACATATTCCCTAGTAAAAAGAAACTCATAGGCGTAGAAAAACCCAGCTGCTCATCTTCTTCCGCCACATGTCCTCATGCAATTTGTTACAGCGGACAAATAATACGAAAATCGATACCCTTAACCTGGACGGATTATTAGAGTATTCCTGAATGCGTCTAGAGACAGATGATCACGTGCATAATTGCAATTTAATTTGTTCGGCGTAGCATGAACGAACCATGGCCTAACAGGCCTAACATCACCGAAAATATGGAAAATGAGATGATTATTATTTAATTTTTTTTACGGTAGATTATTATTTAATTTTGAAATAGTGGCAACTCGATATTAAGTATTTTAATTCTAAATTGAATTAGACCTAGAAATAAGTTTATCCTCGACTTTCTATATGCTCTATAACTGATGATGTTAAAAAAATTACTATTTAAATTGTCATATATTATATAGACCTGTTTATTGGACCGATTCGACTCAAAATCTGTCCAATAAGGACCGATTCGACCCAAAATCTGTTGAACCAGACTGATTCTAACCTGTTTTGGGGTGCAGAACCGGTCTAAAGCGGTTCTGCCATTGCAAAATCGGTTAACTGATTCGAAACCGAACTCGTGGGTGCTTTCCCCAAGCTGGCAGCATTAGTGGCAGCGGCTGCCAATTTTAAAAAAAGAAATTTAATTTAATTTATAAAATAAATATTTTAAGATTTTTATAATTATGATAAATAATTTTTTTAATATAAAATATTTGTACGAATTATAATTATTTTTTTAAATATTTTTGTTAATATTAATAATATTTTTTATGTTAATTTTTTAAAAAATATTACAAAATATAAAATATTTTTTTATAAAATACATAAAAATAATATATATATATATATATTTAAATTAATTTACTCGATTGACCCGACCTAACCCAAATATATGGATACGGATCAGACTCGGACCGGATCCAACTAAAGCTAACCGGTTCCGGACCGGATCCGGAACCGGTCCGATAACCACCCCTTATAGTAATTGAATTGATTTTAATTTGTAAATATTCAAAGTATAAGACTCGAACAAATAAAGGTGTAATTGTTCTTGTCCAAAAATTAGCGAATCATATTATAAGTCGTAAAAAAACGAAATTTAGCAACCACAATCTAAGAATGTGATAATAATACATATTGAATTCAATCATGCGTGCTAATTTTGCAGGTGATCCATATAATACCGATTGAAATTATATTTTATGGGTTAAATCTTTTTCGACATTTAAGTAGTTCTAGATCTGTTGTATAAATTTTTCGGCTCAATATAACTTATCATCTTTAATGTACATGACCAAATGTTTTATATTGTAAATTCTTTGAAGTATATATTTTTTTAAGATAAATATTTTATGTTCTTACACTCACAGACTCCCATTTTAATTTAGAGAATGTTTGGTTCGATGAATGAAATTATTATAAATATTACGCATTATTTAGTAAATATTACGCATATCACACTCTGCTTATGAGTTTTACATTTCTATTGTAACAATAGTCAACATAAGCAGAATGTGATATGCGTAATATTTACTAAACGACGGTGAAATGCGTAATTTATGATGAATTTAATGTCTTGTATGTAAATTTCTCATATATAATCTGTGTCTAATGAATAATAAAACTTAATTAATTTTCAAATAAAAGATCAAATACCCCATTAACTGACTATTTATTTTAAATTGAAGTAAAAAATAGTTTTTTGATATAAATTTTTATTATAAATTTGTTAAGTATTTGAAAAAAAAATTATTATGATATGAAACAAAATTACTTTTTATTTAAAATTATATAAGATATAAAATAGAAGCAATTTTAATATTAAAATTTAAGTAAATTTGAAAATATTATTAACTTTACTTTTAAATTGTGTATGATAAATTTAGGTTAAAATTAATTTTGGAAACCCAAAAATACAAAATTAGAATATTTTGAGTGTTTAATATTTTTTTAATAACAATTAATACTTTTAATTTTATCGAATTTTATAAAAGATTGAAGGATATATATTAAACTAAAAAGATCTAATGATAATTTATCAAAAAAAAAATCTAATGATCTTCAAGATATAGAGATAAAATAATAATTAATTCAAGAAAATCTTTGTTGATTCATGACTTTCTGGTATTGGCAGTTAGCAATAATTGCAGCCAAAAGAAAGGTAACCATCATGGAGATTTTTTTAGAAACATATAAATATAAATAATAAATATATATGGGTGACATAAAAATATTATTACATATTTTCAATCATTAGAAATAAATTTTCATTCTGGTCAATAACAGTGAAATAGCTCCATTTAATACAAAATTCAATATCTTTTTTTTCTTTCGATCGAATATAATATTTAATAAGAATTTTACATACAAAACATAAAATTTACACGAAATTACGCATTTCACCATCAATTCATAAATATTACCACTATCACAGCATATTCATTTAAATATTTTACATTTCACATATTTGACAGAGTCGTTATAATGGTCAATCAGAGCCTATAAATGAATATGATGTGATAGTGGTAATATTTACAAATTAATGGCGAAATACATAATTTCGTGTAAATTTCATATCCTGTATATAAAAACCCCTATTTAATATCGCTCAACCTTAGCTTCTGTTTAGTTCATGCTCAGATTGGACAAAATTATTTTTTTAAAAAAATAAAATAACTTATATAATTCTTAATACTTCAACTAATTTTATTTAATATTCTTACAATTAATTAAATTTATTTTTCATTATATTTATATATATATTTAAAAAAAAATTATACTTTTTTATAAAAAAAATTAAAAAAATGATCATGTCTAAGTCACTTAGACATGAACTAAATAAGAGCTTAATATTTAAAAATCAATATTAAGGCAAAAGAAAATGATTAAAATTCGAAACTCAATTTGTTACTAATCTTGAAATATATTGACGTAATTTTCAATTCGAGTTCAATCAAAGCTGTTTCAAGTTATTACTCATTATTTTTCAAAAATCGCCAAAATTAAATTACAATATATCGTAATCACTCTCTCTCTAACTCGTAGTACTTTTTGATTCAAGCCATTAAAAATAACTCATTACTATTTTATATTTATTATATTTTATACATAAATTTTAACATTAAAAATCTTCTTTATTTTATCTTATACATAAATTTTTAATATTAAAAATTAATTTTATTTTACATCTGACATAATTTTTAATATTAAAAAAATATTTTATAAATTTAAATACATTTTCTCTCAAATCCAAAAAACACACCTTAAACCAACATAAATAATAGAGGGTGCAACTACACCCCCTAAATTATCTCATAACTAAATAATATATAATAATATTTATAATTAATTTTAGTTATTGCACCCGACGTCCATTTTATCTTTTTTAATCGACCAGCCTCTCTGTGCACCCATCGTCGATTTATAATTAATTTTAGCTATTGTCTCCGCTGTCAAGCTCCTGCCGAACTCTGTTTGGCTCTAATTGGACTCCGGCCTCCTCCATCGAGTTGGTGCTTTGTCCGGTGATCTCCTTCGCCTCTTAGTCCTCCTTTAGCCTTTGAGTCTCCTATGTAGTGATGACTCCTCTCGGTCCTCTTTGGCTCAGTCAGCTTGCTTCAAAAATAACGATTGACTAGTTATTACGAGGATTTTGCACTTCAAAGTTTGATGAGTATAAAATTAGTTGAAATACAACATAGAAAAAAAAGAACATTGCATTTTATTTATGTTGTTATTTATTCAAGCCTAATTCTGAAAAGTAACGAGTAAAGATGCAAAATAAACAACTACTGAATTGCTTTTTTGTATGAAATCGTTAAACCCAGGCAATTTTTTTATGCTTTTGATAAAATTATGTTGGTTAAATTTACTTGTTTTTATCCACTAAATTTCTCTTTAGTTGATGCCTTGAAGCTTGATAATCAACTCAACAATTATTATATTTGAAAATACATCGAGATCAATTATAATACTATATAATATATATTCAACATAAAAATTAATTAATATAATTAAATTTATATTTAAATATAAAAGTTTAGTTATCCTTAAATTTTTTTTTTCACTGACATAAATTTAACATAAATTTTTATCCAAAAAATTTATTAACTTGCTTACAAACATTAACCAACAAAAACAAAAAATAAAGTTTTCGATTGAACTGATATTTAACTGGTTCAATCAGTTCACCCGATCTAAACCGGTTCAATTCGGTTTAAGCCGGTTCAATCCGGTTTAAACCGGTTCAATTAATCCAGTTTAAACCGGTTCAATCCTTCTTTGGTTTTAACATAGAATCGGACCGGACTGGAGACCGGTTCACGGTTTGACCGATCGAACCGGTCGGTCCCGTCCGATTTTTACAATATTGCTCTAGTGTAAGCAAAGTATATATGCATGACCACAATGCCAATAAAAGGAAAAGAGTAACCTACATATCATAATTATTAAATTATATAAAATATACCATCGTAAGATATATAAAAACCGTCTCTCTATCACAATCGTGATGTCACTTAATATAATATTCTTAGTAATTTATTATATATATAATGTAAAAAATATGCATAATATAATTTATTAAATATAAACATATAATATATAAAATGATAGGTATATTGTAGCTCAAAAACTAAATACTAAGCATGAAAATGTAAAATCTAAGCTACGAAGAGCATGGCAATTAACACTAAAACACTCACTAAAACCTAAACCTATGAAGTAAAATTAACTTGGTAAATTACGTCATTTTTAAATTTGATATATATTATATTTTTTTTTATAACAATTATCTTTTATATATGCAAATACATGTCTATATATATTAATATATTTTTATAAAATAAACATATAAATATGTTATCTATTAATATATATTTATATAATTAATTTTTATGCATATACATATACATTCATATATTTTAAATTTTTTATGAAATTTTTTAATGAGTATATATTTATATATATATATATATATATATATATATGATTGATAGTTTTCTAAAGTTTATCTATAATTACAATATTATATTTCACGTATTTTAATATTTTTATTTATGTTCTTAATTTTTTATTTTTTTTATTTTTATTTTAAATTTTAAGTGCATAACTGAATTATTTTAACAAATATTAATAATTCAAATAATTTTTTTTAAAAAGATAAATAAAATATAATCGTAAGTGAACTGCAGATAAATAAAATATATTATGGATGACCCAACGGAAGTCTCTGGCAATAATATGAGCATTCGATCGCTGCCAGCTCATTACTATACAGTCGTGACTAATTACAGCAAGCCACGTGGCTTCTCTGATTTTGTACAGCCACCAAAACACCGCACGCCGATACCAACCAATAGACACGCTACAGCAATAATTTACAGCGAAACATCAGCTTGTTTACGGTCACCGCTACAATTGCGCTGGATCGATGGTCCTTTTTCCAACCGGGTGAGGGTCTCCGCATCTCATCCGTATTTTTGGCCCATATTGGCGGTGACCGGACTCCGCTCCAGTTCTTTTTATGCAGATTGGCATATCGCTGTTTGCACTTCATTTTCCGATCAACGGTAGCCACTAACTGGAGCAGCGGAGGAGATCGATTCGTAATGGCAGCAAGCCGGGTTCTGGTCATCGGCGGGACGGGGTACGTCGGGCAGTTCATCACGAAGGCTGGCCCGCGCTCCGGCCATCCGACCTTTGCCCTAATTAGAGAGAGCTCCGCCTCGAATCCGGAGAGGGCTAAGCTTCTCGAGGAGTTCAAGGCCGCCGGCGTACAGATCGTTTATGTAAGAAATCCTAGATTTGATTTTTAATGCTCTTGTTCTTTCTTTGGTGGATCTTGTTTTGATTGTGGTAATTAAACATGATTTCCTGTCATTTTGTTTCTTTCAAGGGGGATTACAAGGACCATCAGACCCTAGTGAAGGCAATTAAGGGGGTGGATGTGGTGATATCAACGGTAGGGCACAGCCAGATCCTCGACCAGTTGAAGTTCATCGACGCCATCAAGGAGGCTGGGAATATCAAGGTTGTCCAGTGTTCCTAACTTGCGTCAACTTCGCTCGTTTCTTCTTGAATTTACGTTAATCTGGTTGTGGCAACTTCATTCATTTCACATTTAACGTTGTTTGTAAATATCTGGCTTTTGCGAGCTTTTGGTAAAGCTGAAGAGCATTTATCAAGTATAAGGGCTTAAGTTTAAGGTGGCCAATTTAAGCTATTTTAAGCTGCGAAAGTGTCTGGTTGTCAAAATAACTCAACTTTAAGCTGGTTTAAGCTTGCTTACAATTGTTTTCTGTTAGGCGGAATCTCTACCTTAACTTTTCGCAAGTTAAAGTATGTCAAATGCCAAATCAGAAGGATCACACTTCTTATGATCAATTTTCTGTTGGACTGAAATCACTTTTTTCCTTGCATAATCAAACTAGGCCTATGGCTTCAGTTGCGCCTGGACTAATCAACTAATTGGCTATACAAAAACCCTTTAATCCTGCACGCTGATTCTACGTTATGGTTAATTTTCAATAGAAACAGTTCCTTTTTGGTTGTTTCAGGCAGGTTTCAACCAGGTCTGGAGTCTAAGGGTTAGAGTAACTGGAATATCTGATTTTGGCAGAAAATTGTACCCTTGTTAAATATGTAATATTTAGTTGGTGAATAGACTGACATATTTTCCTTGCTATGAATGGCTTATTTTCCATTTAACTTGCAAAGTATCTTATTTAAAGCTTGAATAACAGTTGAGATGACTTGGCCTTTAAAGGTTGCAATATTTTCATGTTTGTGAGGATCCAATCAAGCTTTCTACAATTCTTCATGGCAACTCACGTTACTTTCAATTTTTGAACCTTGGGCTGTTGTTGAGGCATGATGTAAATTTTGCACCTGTGATATTTAGCTTGAATTGAGCTCAAGTTTTTTTAGCCAAGCCATGAGTCATATTTACAAGTTGTAATTTTATCGAGCTGAGTTCAACCCATAGTCTAAACATATCAAACTTGGCTCAATTTTTATTTTTTAAAGGAAAATTTATATTTGTCACCCCCAAAGATTCATTATTTTAAGGCGGCATCCCCAAAGTCCATTATTTTCAGGCAGCACCCCTCATTTTGGAGTAAATTTATTGGCAGTACCCGCTTTTGAAGTTAGATAGGAGTGCATTATGAAAATAATAAACTTTGGGGGTGCCGCCTGAAAATAATAGATCTTTGGGGTGACAGATGTAAATCTCTCTTTTTTAAAATATAAATTATACAATATGTTTGTATGATATAATTGTTTATTAATTTTATAAAAGTATGTTTGACCTAGTGGTTAAGGCATGTGTTGGGTGGCCTCTTGTGTATGGCTTAACCAAGTTCGAATCTCAATGGAGTCTACTTTATATTGTTTTTTAAAATAATTCTCAATTCTTTTGGGTTAGAGCTGGCTAGATTAAGGTTTGGGCTATCTTGAAGTTGACTACTTGTCAAGTAGCTCAAGCCAAGTTCAATCTGATCTATAAGTTAGCGAGCCACACTTGAGCTGTGCCATTGTATTTGACTCAAACATGAATCGTTCTCATGCATAGTCTAATGGGATCCTATGCAGAGGTTCCTGCCATCAGAGTTTGGAAATGATGTAGACCGCACAAGTGCAATTGATTTAGCAAAGTCCTTATTTTCAGCAAAGTCCCAGATCAGGCGAGCCGTGAAGGAAGCAAAGATTCCGCATACAATTGTGTCGGCCAACTTCACTTTTGGTTATTTCCTTCCATCATTGGGGCAAGCGAGCAGCAGCCTCCCAGTTGACAAGGTCACCATTTTCGGCGATGGCAATGCTAAAGGTAGTGATTTTACTTTACATCTCCGTGAGCATGGTCCTTGATTCCAATCTTTTGACATTGCATATCCTCCTTTAAATTCTGCTTGATTACTGCCAACTTCTAGAACTACACAGATTCCC
This sequence comes from Apostasia ramifera, assembly GCA_019297695.1. NCBI lineage: Eukaryota > Viridiplantae > Streptophyta > Magnoliopsida > Asparagales > Orchidaceae > Apostasia > Apostasia ramifera. The sequence goes on along the minus strand of JAEMOT010003206.1, from coordinate 630,683 downwards.
CAAATCTCATAAACACAGCATAGAATCAATCAAGGGATGTAAATGAAAGGGTTGGTTGGGTTGTGCCAATGGAATTTGAGGTTCTAGATGCATTATTAAAGATTTGGGGTGAATGAGTAAATTCAGAAAGAATTTGACGGTGGCTATACAATCCCCTCTTACTTAGAAAAAAAATCTTGCCTTGTATACATCTTTTATGACTGTTTTCCTTCCTTTTAATTTTCAGTTATATTCAATTTGGAGGACGACATTGGTACGTTCGCATATAAAGCAGCGGATGATCCAAGAACACTGAACAAGATCGTTTACTTGAGGCCTGCTGGCAACATTTATTCGCACAATGAGCTCGTGGACCTGTGGGAGAAGAAGACTGGAAAGAAGTTTGAGAGGGTTTATGTTTCTGAAGAGGATGTTATCAAACTCATTAAAGGTAACTTTTACTCAAAAGTCTGTCTGAGCTTCACCTTAAGTTTGATAGGGTTAATGTTTTACTCACCATGTAACACATTGTTCACAAAGATTAAACGATAGTAGTGTAGATAGATTCCAGTTTGATCGTGAGTGACCTAGAAAATGTTCACAGAATCAAGAGGGTAAATTGTATCCAGGCTCCTGAAGTTAGAAAGGCATTACAAATTGGTCCTAATTTTTTAAAAATCTCGAATTGGGTTCCTGAGGTTATAAAAGTACTATAATTCTGGTCCTCTTTTAGAATCTCGTTATTTTCTAGTTTTCTTGATACAAAATATAAAATTTAACTATTTTTATTGGTTTCTATTATTTATATATTTTAAAGGGCTATTGCACTCCTCTATTCTCATCTTTTTTAAAAAATTTAATAAAAATTTAAAATTTAATTTTTCTTATATTTTACTTTTTCTGCATTAAAAGTTTAAAACTAAAAGAATGTAAATATTAATATTTCAAAATTATGTTCTAAAAAATCATAAAATTAACAAATTGAAATAATTTTGCGAAATATTAATAAAAAATTTGCAATTATATTTTAATTAAGATCAAAATTGCAGAGTTTTTGCAACTCCAGGGACCCAAATTAAAGTTTTAGGAACTTGACCAATTTGCAATGGTCATTCTATCTCAGGGGCCTGGACTCAATTTACCCTTAAATTTATCCATTATCACTTTACTGTTAGGTCTTCCTGAGCCCAAACCAAACCCTACTAGAGTATTTTTGGGTCATGATTCTGCAAATGGATTCCAACTTTTAACCCAAAGATTTCAACTCACGCTGTTAGGTTTGGCTTCTGGATATCATAATACATGCTACAACTTGTTTTATCCATTGATTCTTGCTCCCTTCTTTTCATTTGAATGATGCAGAAGCATCGGGGCCGCGGAAAGAAGTTCTTGATATCCACTATTGTGCGTTTGTGAAGGGAGATCATACCAGCTTCGAGATCGATCCGAGCGATGGACTGGAGGCAACCCAGCTCTATCCTGACGTGAAGTACACCACCGTCGACGAGTATCTCAACGGGTTCCTGTGAGAAAATGGTTGTGAGTATTAATCACCTCCCGTCGTAATAATCGTTTGATTTGTTGTTTGCTAGTGAGTTAGCCTGTTGCCTGCGTGTGCATGTTTCTCAGTCATGAACTGTGTTTCGGATGTGTTGTGTTCATCCAGCGACTGATTATGAGACAGTCTGCTTAATAAAATTGGAGTTAAGCTTGTGAACCGTTAGCATTTAGTTCGGATATTTAACTCGAACATGATTTGAATTAAGTATTTTGAGTCGAGGTTTGCGAGTCACCATTTGATAATGAACTAGGGAAAGGCATAAACATGGTTTTGTTGTCATGTGAAGTATTTCTCACCTTTTTCGATATATCCGTAAAAACTGGATATGTCTGGGGCCACAGGTTGTTTGATTCTTTACATCTTGTTTGACGCAAGGACTAAGATGAAGATTAAAATAGTATTAATTTTAAAAAGAATACATAAATTTTTTTAATCATTCTACTCAAAATCTAATATAAAAGAAATATTATTTTACTTCATATATTTAATAATTTTTAATAAAAATATCTATTTATTTCACATTTTAGATCAAAATATTTGAATCGAGTATGTTGTTCTAGGATGTGAAGTAAAATTAATATTTTTATTGAAATTATTGAGTACCTGAAATAAAATAATTTTTTTTTATATTAGAATTTGTGTAGAATGATTCAAAAAATTTATTTATTATTATTATTATTATTTTTTAAATTAGTATTATTTTTAGACAAGAAACATAAACAAATGGACCGATAGTCAAATAAGGGGAAACAAACGTATAGGTTGCAAGCATATGAATAGAATTGTTCTCGAACAATCAAGGTTTTGCAGCCTAATTTCTAAATAAGCTGCATCGGATACGAATCCTCCTATTATCGTGAGTCTATACTCGTTTTGACTCCATCGCCAACGAGATCTCAATTTCGATGGCTCCATGGGTCTACTAATTGAACTCGACGTATGATGACCGGTAGCTTTTGGAGACCTAGAGGCATCTCGGGTTATAAGTGTTTGCCGGAGTAGTCAATTTTTGCCATCTGAAGCTTCTCTCTAAACTCAAAAGGATATTAAGTAACAATAATTCTCATCTTTATTCATAGCTCTTCGAGAGATAGCTTCTTTAACGACATCTTTACTTCTTTTTATTACTCTTAAACCTCATGGATGCCACCGCGCAAATATTAAAACTCATAAGATTAGGGAGTATTTTCAGACGAGTACATAGTTTTCAAAATATTTTATTTAAGTTTCCCAATTTTTAAAATATTTCATAAAAAGGAGGTGTTTAATTTAATATTATCTTAGTGTTATGTCATGTTATCAAGTGAAAATAGTTATTTAATAATGAAATGTATAAATAATTTTTTAAAAAATTATAAAATTATTACTGAAACAATATCTATATTATATGATATAATAATATTAAATCAAACACTTTTTTAGTCTTTTTGTTTAAAAATAATTTAAATTAAATATATTGTTTTGCTCTCCACCACTCCAGATTCCAACCAAGCGTTGGAATACAAGGAAAATTATTAGGTGCGGACAACGCACTGTTCGGACGCCCAATCAGAGGGCGCCACGTGTGCCCGGACCCAGCTGTATGGCACACGTGGCGCCCTTTGATTGGGTTCCGGACGGTGCGCTGTCCGCACCCTATAACTTCTCGGCATACCGGGTGACCTCGCTTGGTCCCCTCATAGGCGACCGTGCAGGTACTTAACCTGGCAACAGAAAAGGCAGCAATGCCACACGTGTGGTTACTGTGCGCACAGTTGGTTGTGCACGATCAGCCCTGTGCATGGTTGACCATGCACAAGGGAGGCCGCATGCTAGCAATTGTGCATAGAGCAGCTCAGGAGCGTTAAAAATATCCAAAACTCGAAACTTGCTCAGAATTTATTTGATTTTTGAATCGACTCAAAATAAGTTCAAAATTTTTTAGTCGAATCATGAGCTAAGAATTTTGGCTCAAAGTTCATTTCGAGCCAATTTCGAGTTATGCCTAGCTTGCTCGAAACATGATTCAATTTCGCTCGAAATTATATGTATAATATAAATAATATTGATATATAATACAAATAAAATGCTATTATAAATAATTTAGTTAGTAGTTTAGTAGTAGAATAGAGGAGATTTAAAGTTCTATTTTCTCAAGGTCTAGGAATAAATCCTCTTGAACACATAATAGTTCAATATTTCTTTACAATTAAGAGTCGGTTCGAATTATTTCCCATTTCAATTTCAGACCGATTTCGAGCCAAGCCAAACTCAAAATTTTCAATTTCGAGTTAACTACGACTTGCTCAAAATCGGTCCGACAACAGCACCAGTAGAGCTACCAAGCACATAGATGCACCTGTTCACAAGAAACAATGCACTGCAGCTGTGTGTTCGCTCTATAAGTATATTTGGTATTTTACAAAATTAATTTAAAAATAAATTGCGTTCAAATTATAATAAAAATTTCAAGAATTCACTAAAATCAACATGATTGAAATATTTATGTAAATCTCAGCATCTCCATTTAAAATGATCACATATATCTCCTAACTCAAAGGACCTGAATGATTTCACTTATTTAAATTATTATACATATATTACTATTAACGCGTGATCCCAGCGCTGCATCTCAGTCATACACGTGGCTCGCAGGTAACACTAACTCTTTATTTTAACTTTAATCATTAGGCTTAACCATCTGCGCGCTGTTGCCTCTCGGAACTCTCTCTCTTTTTTGTTGTTTCTTGGAATCCCCCACATCCTACGTCAACAATTACTTAAAAAATAAAACATATACGTATATATATAATATAAAAATTAAGACAAATATTATATAAATGGGATAATTACCTATATGCTACATAATTTAGTTTTATTTATGTCTTACTCATCTATTTTTAGTTAATTACGCTATGCACGCTCAAAACATTACAAAATCTTATCTACACACATTTGAGTTAAAACTTAATCAAAATCTATTTGAAAAAAAATATTCTGTTAGTAAATCATTAAAATTATATTTTTTACTCTTAATGGTACATATTTTTCTCTTCCTCAATACTAGATTAAAGCACTGTTCTGTCCTAAAATCAATTCACGTCGCGAATGTCTCCTTCCTTTGCCGCCACCTAAACATTAAGGTTTTAGGATTTTCACTCAAAATATATCTAAATATTCTTAAAATAATATGATGAACGGCTCAGATTTTTATTAATCTAATTATAGTTAGATTACTGAAAAATTATGATTACTCGTTATAATAAAAATAAGTTAAAATATGTGTATGTAAGATTTTATAATGTTTAGAGTGTACATAGCGTAATTAACTAAGAATGGATGAGTAAAGCATAAATAAAACTAAATTGTGTAGCATGTAAGTAATTATTTTTATAAAATATAGGTAATTGACTTATTAAAAATTATATAAAAAATAAAATAGTATATTTTTAATTTTGAATTTGGCTGAAATGAGATGTAAAATAATTTTTATATATTTTTAAAATTTAAAAATGTTTAAATAAAAATGAAAGGAAGAGCTCCAGCCTTTCACCGTTCAATTCCACTAATCTTATCAATTATTTGTTGAAGCTTCAAATTGCCAGGTCATCTCGCTAAAGTCCAAAGGAAACTGCATCTGGACGCATTCAGGAATCGTCCACTTATCCGCCCAGGTTCTACATTAATATCAATAAAAATCCGCACAGGATCCCCAACCAATGAATATACGTTACCTGGTGCGTTTTTCCCACTTCTCAGCAAATTAATTTATTAAAGTTTAAATTGCTTTTAAAATTGATAAAAAAAAGAAAAATACAATTTTATATTAAAATTCATATAAAATATGATAAAAATAAATTTATTATTATTTAAATTTTAAAAACAATTTCAGTGCCACTAAAACATTTTTAATCTTTTTTGGAACATTTAAATTTGTAATTTTTATATCATATTCAATGCAAATATAAATAAAAAATCATTTATATAAATTTTAATATTAATTTTTATATTTAATATACATTTAATAAAAAAATAATCTAATTTCATAATCTCACATAAATTTTAATATTAAAATAATTTTATTTCATATTTTATATATTATAATATTTTTATATGAAATATTACACACACTCCACTAATATTTTGCTATTTTTATATTTAATATCAAAATCTTAAATATTACACATTGTGCAATAAAAATTATTTAAAAATTATAAATTTTACAATAAAATTATTATTTTAACATCTAAGTGGGAATATTTTCAAAAAAATATTTATACACTTATATAATTTAATATATATATATATATATTATATTTATATATTTAACATATATAATAATATAATAATATTTAAATATTTAAAATATAATATAAAAGCTATAAGAAATTGATCATAACATATTACATATGTTAAAATACAAAATATTCATGTTAAAATATATTAAAAGAATGATCCACTTAGATGTTAAAATAAAATTTTTGGCACAATTTATAAATTTGATATAAATTTTGTTGGCTGTTATATAATGTTAAAATTTTAAATAATAAATATATAATATAACATTTTGTGTAATCTTCATTTCTTATTTCACATTAGTAGCCTATTTTTATTGCTTTTTTGTATTGCTGGCGGTGACCGAATGAGATGCTTACCGGCGGTGACCGAACGTTTCTTCTTTATAAGCCTCCGCAAAGAGGGCTGTCTCACGACTGCTCAAGTTTCCGAACGCCGGAGGAGAGGGGAAGAGGACGACTGGGAGATAGATTTCTAATGGCGGCAGAGAAGAGCCGGATTCTGATCATCGGCGGGACGGGGTATATCGGGAAGTTCATTGTGAAGGCGAGCGCGCGGGCCGGCAATCCCACCTTCGCCCTCGTCAGAGAGGGCACCGCTTCAGATCCAGCGAAGGCTAAGCTTCTCGAAGAATTCACGGCCGCCGGCGTAGTGCTCGTCCATGTAAGAATTTCCCGCCGCCACCGCCTGCTGCGGCTTCTGCGAGAATTCATAATCATGTTCTTGAAACAATTTCTACTGTTCGATTAGGGCTTTTTGTATTAGTTCCTAAAACCTGTATTGTTGTTTCGTTTTGTTCAAGGGGGATTTGTACGACCACGAGAGCCTGGTGAAGGCCATAAAGGAGGTGGATGTCGTGATTTCGACGGTGGGGTTCGGCCAGCTCGCCGACCAGACCAAGATCATCGCCGCCATCAAGGAGGCCGGCAGCATCAAGGTTATTAACTGCTGCTCATCTTCCTCTTAATCTGATTCTGATGTACTCTACTAATGGTCTGCATCTTGTGCAGAGGTTTCTCCCATCTGAGTTTGGGAATGACGTCGACCTTACAAACGCCGTCGAGCCGGCAAAATCAGTTTTTGCGTTGAAGACCCAGATCCGGCGAGCCATCGAGGCGGAGAACATTCCTTACACATACGTAGCCTCCCACTTCTTTGCCGGCTATTTCCTTCCGTCCTTAGGGCAGGCGAGCACCGGCCTCCCGACCGACGAGGTCACCATCTTTGGTGATGGGAATACTAAAGGTAATCAATTTAATTACTCTTTCTTCTTCCTAAGCTTGATTCCTGAAAAGGAAAAGTGAAACTTATGATTTAGATTTGTTTCAGCTATCTTCAATGACGAGAACGACATAGGCACTTTCACAATTAGAGCGGTGGATGACCCGAGGACTCTGAACAAGATCCTCTACATCAAACCCTCCGCCAATATCTACTCCCACAATGAACTCGTGTCCCTGTGGGAGAAGAAGACTGGGAAGAAGTTTGAGAGGGTTTATGTTTCTGAACAAGATCTTCTCAAACAGATCGAAGGTATGATTAACTTCTCAAGTCTATGATATAAATATATGAACTTTGATGTAATTAACGATCCCCAACTTTAAGAGATCCATCGTTCAATAACGCAGGAGCTCCAATCCCGTTGAATGTTATCTTGGCGATCCATCACACAACGTTTGTAAAGGGAGATCATACCAACTTTGTGATCAGTCCGAGCACTGGAGTGGAGGCCAGCGAGCTCTATCCAGATGTTAATTACACCACTGTGGATGAATATCTTAACAGGCTCCTCTGAAAATGGATTTCATCTGGTATTTCTTTGTTGTACTCATTTGAATAAGAGAGCTATCTACTTGTGTCTCCTTGGAAACAACTGTTGTAATTGTTTTGCTGATTCATGAACTTGTTTCCTATATAACTCTGCTTGTTTCTTTCGCTTCCATTGATTTCGACTGGATGTTTCATGTTGACTTGAACGAACTTATCAAATGTCCCAATTAGTCATAAGATGTGACATTTTATGTGGGCTCTTCTTTAGATTAAGATAATTTGTTTCTTTTATTGATTTCAAAATTCTTGAGAACCCAAGTGAGATGTTTGTCTTTCAAGAAGAAAGTGCTTGCCAAGAGGGCATTATTGATGGGAGACTGCACAAAGAATCTGAGGCCTCGAATTGAATAGAGTGGTTGGCCAAACCTACAACAAGGAGGGAGATAGCAAGTCTTGAAGTTCAACCAAGCAATTGGGAAGATGGTGTTGCGGAACAACAATGCGAATGCAATTCTCTCTTAGAGATCAATAGATAAATTAGCAGAAAATCATAAAATCAACAGAAATATATGCTGATCATAATAATGTAATCATAAAAAAAAATTCAATCTTGCAAACAAATTAATTTTAAAATGTATAAGAAATAAGAATGAATAATAGATAGATGATACACCACTTAACTTGAAGCAATTCTATTTTAACAAATTAGAGCTAAGATATTTAGAAAATAGGTTTCTTTGTAAATAAATGTCCTTCAAGATAGTCAGAAATAAATATTAAGTTTGAAACTTGCTAAAACCAGAGATCCAGACCTAGGAGATTAAACGACGACTCATTTCCTGTAGGTGGTGTAGATAGAACTGATGAATCGAAGGCACAGATGGAGATTCATGTCACAGATCATGATATTTTTACCTAAAGATGGCTTGAGCATTCGTACTTTTATCATCTAAATGTGTTCGAATGAGTTGCAGATTTAAATTATTTTAAAATTTGGCCTACGAATAAAATTAAAAGTTTTTAAACAAAACAACTCAAGAGGCTAAAATTGTCATTTTATATTATTTTATTTTTTTCTTAGATCAAAATCATCATTAATTTTTTCAACCTAATATGAATTATTTATGAATTTTCAAAGTTTGTTGAAATTTCCCAATCAACTGAAAGGCTTCAAATTGATCATTTCTTATAAATTTATTCTAAAAGTTTTACCATGGAACAAGAATATTATAATACAAGTGTTTGTAAAATTTCATAACTTTTGAGATTAAATTAATTTTTTTTTATAATTTTCTTATCATTTTAAGCTAAAATGTTTTCTGTAGATGGAAGTCAGATCTACACAGTTGTCTGACATTTCAATTTTTTTTTTATTTCATTTGAATTTTCTGGAATTTTTTTTAAGTTTGAGTGTTTAGATCGTTTTAGAGCAAACTTCTTATGAATATAATTTTCTTATTTCTCCTAATTTTAGCATACAAATCTTTCTGCATACTTAGACCATAATGACAGCCCTCCATCAAAAGTTTCAAAAGTTTTTGATTTAAGTAACGATCAAGCTTTCTAGTGCTCATCAATTGTGAACCATCTCTCTTTATGTTCAAAGATAATAATCATAGGTAGGTGATGTTAGTCTCTTGTATTTATTATTATATTATGGAAAAATTACGCTCAGGTCTTTGAGTTTAACGCTTAATATCGCGTAGGTCCACGTTTTTAAAATTAAACATCGGGGTCCCTAAGTTTTAATAAAATGGGTCCTTCTTTTATTTTTTATTATTAAATTTTTTTAAAATTACCGTTTTACCCCTGCCATTCTCTCTCTCCTCCAGATCCGACGCAAGCGCGCGGGCCGCGCGGCCGCCGGCGGGTCACGCTGCCGCCAGCAAGTCGCGCGGCCGCCGGCAGATAGGGCCCCCCGTGCGCGTGTGCCGGATCAGGAGGAGAGAGAGAATGGCAGGGGTAAACGGTAATTTTAAAGATTTTAATAATAAAAAAAGGACCCATTTGATAATTTATTAAAACTCAGGGACCCCGAGGTTATAATTTTAAAAACGTAGACCTGCGCGATATTAAGTGTTAAACTCAAGGACCTGGGCGTAATTTGCCCTTATATTATTTGTGTTTTGTTGATCTCTTGTGTAAGCAAGAAGGGCCTCTTTGAGTGAAGAATAGGATTTGATTTTATTTAAGCCCTCACTAGTAATGTAACATCTTGTGATTCAAATAAGAAAGTATTGTTCATTTTGATTTTAAGAAACTACATGACTTGAGTACTTTCTAAAAGTCATCAATCTTAGTATTACTCAACTCAAACACGTTTAACCATAGAGTTTCTAGTTATTAACCTTAAGGTTTTACTGCAAAAAAGCGCATCTATCATTGAAATAACACTATTTACTCATACAGTGTAGGAACGCCACTCCCTTTTTGATGAAAACGATTCATTCTTGTGTCTCTCTCACCCTTTATCGTTTGGCCTAAAAGCTTGCTAGAAACAACATTTTTCTTCAGTAATTCTTCTTTTTTAGACTATTACTTGGCGATCATTCCCAACTCTCTTCGGCCATCGGCTGTCATAGGCCCACTAGTTTCCGCCTAGTTCATCCTTGAACTATATTGTACTGTGGGAGGTTAGCTCTGATACTATATTGTAATATTCTGTAATCCAAATGTAGAAATATTGTTCGCTTTAACTTTAAGAAATTATGTAACTTGAATACTTTTTAGAAAATTGCTCATTCTTATAATACTCCAGCTCAAGCATACTTAACTACAGAGTTTCTCATTATTAGTATCATTATTTTATCATTTGAGATTACTTTATTTACTTATATAATTTAAAAATTCTACTTTTTTTATGTCAAACGATTCATTTCTGTGTCTCTCTCATTGTTTGGCCTAGAAGCCTGCGGGAAGCCACACTTTGTTCCAGTTATTCTCTTCTCTTAGGACATAATCTGATGATTACTCCCAACTTTTTTCGGCCATGGATCGTTGCAAGTGGAGTGTGGAGGTCCCCTTGAGTGAAATGGAGAGGTGATTAATTATTCCTCGAGTGAATAGGAGAGCATTAAGTGAAAAGGACGATGTATGGGCTTCTTTGCCTAATGCAAAAGAGTGTGGATTTGAGATTTAGTTTGGAGCGAATGTTGAGCCAAACCAGATTATATCTAAGCTTCATTTATGCATTTGCATTTTTAATTTTGCTTTCTCTTATCTTTACTCTTCATCTTATTACTAACTTATTTTTGAGTTTATTATAATATATTTAAAATAAATTACATTAATATCATATAAAGTAAATTAAAGTTTTTAAATTTACTCGGCATCTATTCCCCACCTAGACACATGCTAAACCCTAAATTATATTTATTATCCTATTGTTGATGAGTTTTGGCTTTCACTCATTTGAACTGCTTTGAACATTTTTTCGAAAGTTGCTTCTCTCCTGATTTTGATAGTGATTTGCTTGATATGATTTATAATGGATATATAATCACTCCTGAGAAAGTTCTTGCTAATGAAGATGTGAAGATATCTTTTGAAGACATGATGCGAGTTTTGAGTTTACTTATCGATCAAAGGCCTTGGCTTTATTGGGTTTTTTTTTTTTTGATAGATAGAAAAAAAAATTTGAAGATTTCCCATTGTAATTAGCTTTATTGGGTGGAAGAGAGGTCTTCTTGGTTTTTTTTTTCTTCAATTAAATCATAGAAGTGCACTTCATGCTTGATTGGCTCATCTTTCTCCTTATTGTTTCACAAAGTTTAACATATTATTGATATGGGCTTTTGGCACTTTGCTTAGTGGGCTTTCTTCTTCTTTTATTTTCATATATTGGGCCTTTGAGGCCCAGTTCTAGTTTTCATCAAGCATTCCCTTCGGACTATATTTTTCTTTTTGTTTGCATAATCGCTCCTCTACGTGACGATAGTAAAGTTTGAATTTAAAACCCCTTAATGCGTGGGCAAGCTTCTTCCCCATAGACTAAGAAAATACTACTATCGTAACACAAAGCATGAAGGCCCCACTTTTTGACTTGAGTCGGCAACTCAATGCTTTTAAAAGAAGTCTCACAAAAATTAAATAAAAATGTAATGTACTTTACTTTAATAAAAAAATTATTTTATTTTACACTTAGAAAATTTTTAATAATAAAATAATTTTATTTTATTTGTAAAATTTAAAGACCTAAATATTTACTTATAAGTATTTTTAAAATAGATACAAATTAATTTGCTTATTTTATCTCCCAAATTTTAAAAAAATTATTATATTTATAACAATAAAATTTAATTATTTTATATATTTGAAACTTAAATTTTTAATATTATAAATAAAATAAAAGTTATAATTTTTATATATTTTTAATAACTAATATATAATATTAAAATTTTGATATCAAGTCTATAAAATAATTAGATTTTAATAATACATTCAAGGCCTATATGGCAGAGGAATTAAAATAATATTAATTTAAATAATAATAATAATAATAATAAATTTTTTTAATTATTTTACGTAAATTTTAATATAAAAAAAATATTATTTTATTTTATATGCTCAATAATTTTTAATAAAAATATCAACTTTATTTCACATCTTAAACAAGAATTTAGTATTTTGATTTAGGATGTTAAATAAAGTTGATATTTTTATTAAAAATTATTAATTATATGAAATAAAATAATATTTTTTAATATTAAAATTTACGTAAAATAATTAGAAAATTTTATTATTATTATTATTATTATTTTAGTCCTAATTTTGGACCTATTAAAAATAAAAAAGAGTTCGACTGCTGAAATAAAAAAGTTTAGTACCTTTATGCAAAAGCCGCTCTCTTCTTAGCAATTGATAAGGCCGATCCCAATCCGCTGCCTAACGAAATAATTCAAATCGGGCAGCGGTGCGGACGAACCGAATCGAAGATGGAGGCGGTGGAGGAGGATATCGAGGAGTACAACTACAGGGAGGTGGTGCTGCCGCGGCTGATTCCGGTGGCTCCGCCGCCGGATCTGGGGCTGGAAAGGGAGCCGGAGGGTGAGCGCCGCCGCGGCCGGGACATCCTGATCGCCATCGACCACGGCCCCAACAGCTGCCACGCCTTCCACTGGGCGCTCGCCCACCTCTGCCGCCTCGCCGACACCCTCCACCTCGTTCACGCCGTCTCCTGTACGAATCGAACCTTCCTTCTCTCTCTTTCCATTTTCTCCGGCGAAGCGATCGGTCGATCTGTTTCTCCCCCTAAATGATGGGACGCAGGTGTTCACAACGAGGTGGTGTACGAGGCGAGCAGGGGGCTCATGGAGAAGCTCGCCGTGGAAGCTCTGCAAACCGTCATGGTGAGAAATAGGGCAAAATGATGGTGAATTCGTTAGCCATTATTCTATTTTAACTTCAAATTAGCAATTCTCCATCGTTTTTCATGAAAGGTAGACAGTGTTGTTTTTAATGTCCTGCACTTCATCTCAGCCTGTCGAGCCTGAGCAGTTCATAAGACCCAACATAATCTGGCTCGCCCTCGTGCCTCGATTTTTCCTTGCTTAACTTGATAAAATCTGATGTGCCCGAGATATCAGATATCTATTTCAACTAGAAACATCCCGACTTATTAACTATTAGAAGAAGTGTTCGACATATTTGCTTCAATCAGATACATCACTAAATGTTCGCTCTGAGCCTCTGATTGGATGTGTCCCGACTTATCTACTTTAACTAAAAAGCATTCAACTCCACTCGAAGATGCCCAGGCATCCAATCCATTTGGATGTGTCTCGATCTCTACTCTGTCTGATGCAACTATTGGGTTTTTCTTCTAGGCTCTTGATGGATGAACTTCTGGGTGGACTTCAACGACCTGTCCCCAGTTGGGGAGGCTCTTCATAGCTTTGGCTTCTTCATATAGCCCTTCAGTCATATAGCTATCTTTATGGCCTCTGGTTGGAAGTATGACTGGGTACTTTTCTTCTGCTCGATTGTAACAATAAAAGTTATGTCCTAGCTCAATTCCATAAATGGGAAGACCTTCAACACTTTAGCATTGCTATAAGAAGAGTCCATCAGTGAATCTCGGGAGAGCTATGGTGCCCTCGAGTGCGATTCTAAGGACTAGTGCCTAACATTCAACTCTACTTTGGACATTATCACTTGGGAGCATCTTGGCACCTGGACATATAGTCATCCGATCATCTTAAAGTCATCTTAAAGTCATCTTTGAAGCCAGATATGTGAACAAACGATCATGCGATCACCTCGTCACCGACCTGACACACTATTCTTGCAACCATTCGGTCATCTAGTCGCCACTGCTTCCAAAAACACACTTCGCAACACTCCGTTCGCCCCTAACTGCTGCTTGGGTTATGTATTCTCATTGCTGCTGTGGCTTCCAGCTATAAGCACAGGAGCCAACCCAAAGCTCTAGAGGTTTACATGCTCACAGCACTGTTTCCTTCCTGAAGCTCAGCCCTGTTCTAACTGAATCTCTTGCAACCCCTCTGGATACCTTTCCTTTGATTAGCAAAACTTTCTTCCTTTCATTTACCATGGATTTTTCCTTTTAAGATTTCCACATAAATCTTTCATGTAATTCTTACACTTTTTGTTATTTTCTTTTCTTTTCCTCCTCCTACATTTTCAATCGCATAATCATATTTATTATACTGCTAGTCTTTCATGTTGCCAATAGGATACATATATCAATAAACTGAATGTATTGAGACACAATTGTAATTTTAGAAAAATTCCACAGGATTCTTAGATTTTGATCTTTGGGCGTTTACATGGATGATACGTTAATCATGAAAAATTATGTATTTCACAGTCAAAAATGAAATATTATGTTATAATTTTATAAAATTATAGATTTTATATAATGTTTTGGATAAATTTGCGCTATAGTCCAAATCTTGAACCCTAAAGCTATAACTTTTAATCCAGTATATTAAATCATGTCTCCTAAATTACATTAATATTAAAATTTAAATCCTAAATCCTAAACCTTAACTCAAAAAGCCTAATTTTCATAAATTAATTATATATAAAATTTGTTTTAAATTTAATGTTGTAAGATGAAAGCCTCTATTATTAGACTTGTGAACCATTCATAACAAGATAAAATTCATGAAAATACATCAGTAATATAATCCATTTTTTCAAAAATATCGAATTTCGGTGTGATATACATAATATTTAATATTATCAATAAAACATATAATTTTTTTGTACTCAAGATGTCCTCCATGTAAATCTCTCTTAATCTTTTCATATTGGTTTCATTACTTACATTTAAGTTATTAAAGACATATGTATAAAGGGATTGTTTTTTATTTTCAAATATAAGAAGGTTTGATTAAGAACATATAGAGTGCAAATTTAATCAAATTGGTGATCAAATTATTAGGAAGTATAACCGGTTTAAATGCGTCATATTAATTATACAAAGTTATGATAAAATAGATGTTGATGTTATTAGTAGAATTCGAGCAGTATGGATTAAATAAAAAAATACATTTGGTGTATTGTATAATAGTAAAATCTCACTTGAACTTAAAACTAAATTTTATAAAACGATAGTTAAGTTAGCAATATTATCTGGAGAAGTATCTTAAATGTATTAGAAATGTTTAAAAGCATATGCTTATAAATATATCAAATGTGAAATGAATTGATTTCTTATGGAACAAGTTGACTTCGAATTAATCGAATCGATCTCTTAAATAAATGAGATGCATACTATTTCATTAATAAAATTGCCGGCTGGAAAATAAGGGTAACCTTATACCCAGTTTCACTTTCTTTTTTCTTCCCACAACACATTAGCGCCTTGTTTCTCACACCTCAACATCTTTATTTTATTCATTTTCTTTAATTGATAATGATCATATATTTGACGACATTAAGTAGTATTAGTTCAACACAATCTAGATGTTATAGTATTTTATTCATAAAATCTTAATCTCCAATTTTCCCATTTTTGTTATTCTGATTTCCTTTGCTTCCATGGTTATTGTTGTATTCACCATAATGGCAATTTTGTAATTCTTTATAATGACATTTAAATGTATCGCCAAATCAAATAATTATTTTTTCTAAATGACATATCATAACATCATAATTACAGAACCAAAGTCCCCTTAAGGTAGATATATATTCGTAGATGCACATTCATTATCTTCTACTTTGGGTGTTTTCGATGACTGTAGTTAATTTTGAACTATTATGTTAATTGATAAGTCAGTCATTGTGGTTCTATCGAATGTTTACATTATCTAAATCCTTGTCAAGAAAAGATTCTCATTGAAAATATTTCTTATGATGTTGACAATATTGCATATGTCAAGTGAAACAACAATTTAAATTGTTATATTTTAACAGGCTTGGGGTTTGAAACTTTGGGCTGAGATTATAAAAGAGGTTAAAGTAGAACCAAGTTTTTGATGGCTAAAAATGGAGTTATTGAAGCTTCTTCTAGCACAGTAAGGAAATAGTTTGCTTGAAATCAACTGGTCTCAAGTTTGAATTTATATCACTATAATTTTCAATTAGGGTGGGAGAATTGTGGTGTTTAGGGTCAAAAAAATTCAAAAAAAAATGGAGTCGTGAAAACAAATTTAACTATTTTAGTTTAGTTTGCTAACCTAACATCGTGAATAAATTTGTTGGGGCTCAGGTGAAGACTCAGGCTCGAATAGTGGAAGGAGAGCCGGGGAAGGTCATCTGCAGGGAAGCAGACAGGCTGAAGCCCGCCGCCGTCGTCATGGGAACTCGCGGCAGAGGGATCATCAAGAGGTAAAAATTGAAGTTCTTCTATAATCATTTCAAAATTTAATTCATTCAAAATCAAACTATCTTTCTTTTCACTAATTTAACTCACTTTAAAATGAATATATTTTAACTTAAAAAATTTTTGAGTGAGATATATGAACAGGATTTATTTAGTCAATCTCATGTGTAATATGCATGATGCATATTATATATATAGAGTTCACAAAAATTAATTTGATAAAAATTTCTCAAACCAACTTAAAATAATTAGCTTGGTGTTACAGAATCAAATAGATTTTAGGGGACATACTGTGCGATCTCTTTATTGTAATGTTATGTTATTTTGTTTGAAAAAAAATAATTATTTATTATAATAATATATTTAAATAATATTATAAAAATTATAAAATAATTATTC
>JAEMOT010003206.1:596400-613379 GCA_019297695.1 Apostasia ramifera | reverse complement strand
AAATAATTATTCTAAAATTATATCTGTGAGATTAAATTAAAATTTTTTTTTTTATATAATATTTACATTTAAATTTAAATAATAATTTAAAGACTATAAAATAATATTTATATTTAAATAACAAGAACATTTGGAAATCTCATTAATTAAATCTATTAAAATAGAGACTCAAAATCTATTAAATTTTAAGGAATTAGTGAAAAGTCTCTATAATTAACTCTTAATTACAATTTAATAAATTCCTACAATTAACTTAATATTACAATGAGATTTTTTTATAATTATTAATTTTCAATTTTACCTTTTATAGTTTTTCAAATTCTCAAAAATATATTATTATTTTATATTTTTTCTCTATTCTTTTTACTTTCTGATCTCCTACCACTGTCATCTCTTCCGCTGACACCCAAAGTCGCTAGAGGTGTGTCATACATGCAGGTAGCATATCTGATCATCAAAGACAGCGAAGTTGATAGTAGATGAGAAGAAAATAAGGGGGGAGTGAATGAGAAGGGAGGAGGAAGAGAGAGAATATAAAATTGAAAAATTAAAAAAAAAAAAATTAACAAAATATTTAACAAAAATACCCATTTGACCTTTTTAAAGTAATAATGATCATTTTTTGACTTATTATTATTATTATTTTTGATGTTCAGAGATTTTTATTATTACAAATTTTCAAATTAAAAATTCATCAGAAACTTTTTAAAAAACTATAGATAAGACATAGTTTAAAATTTAAATTTAATCAGCAGCATTATATAACTCAAATACCATTGATAACCAAACAACTTTCTTAAATTCTGAACCAGACGCAGCAAAATTCAGTACAGAGAAATTGGAGGATTAACCAGCATTAAAGCCCAAAGCAATTCGTAATTAGTGTTCTCTTTTCTGTGGCTTTTGCAGCGTGCTGAAGGGTAGCGTCAGTGAATACTGCTTCCACAACTGCAAGTCAGCACCGGTGATCATCGTCCCCGGCAAAGGTATATATATATATATACAGATATACTACCCTCCCAGTTCCTCTCGATATTATACGCAGGATAACTAACTGATGGTCTTTCTCACTTCTGGGCAGCAGAAGCAGGAGAATCATCTGTGATCTAGACAGAGCCTTCAGATGTTTGGTACAAGTACTGTAATTCCTTAGAAGCACTTTCTGCTGCTTGTATTACGAACCAGCTTTTCAAACTGTAATGCATAATGATATAGCCATGATTTTGCTTCAAAAAAATACTTGATTTCAACCATTAACCCCTATCAGAATCACAATCTGGTAGCCCGTGAATTCGAGTGAAATTTTATCTCGCTAGAACTTCATTTACCGTCAAACAGTTTTGAGGTTGAGACCAGTTACAATATCATTGATCTGACAAAGAGGAGAGGGTAGCAGCAGATGTTACATCCTTGGGTACTGTTTTCATTGATTGGGCTGCCATGAGAGTTATCTTGATGGACTCCGAAGGAGCGAAACCTCGTTCCTGCATTTCGTCATACATCTTCTTAGCATCATTCAGGAACCCACGATCCAATAACCCTCTCACGATCCTCTCAAACTGATCAGCCTTGAGCAAATTCTTCCTTCCCTGAAGGATCTTAAAGAACTCGTGGGCCTTCTTCTTATTACCTGCTCTCGAATACATATCCCAGAGACCCACATGAGTCTCCAATGGAGGTTCCCCCTTCTCCTTTATCTTTTTTAATAGAATCTCCGCCTCCTCAACAAGATGCAATCTTGCCATCCAGTCAGCCAAAACGGCATTGGTCACAATGCCAGGCGTGAATCCATCCTTCTCGAGTTTCAGTAAAAGATCTACAGCCTTATCCAAGAGGTTTTTCTTCGCATAAGCTGCCACCATGTTCGCGGTACACTGATCATCAGGCTTAATTCCTGTACTTAACATGACATCGAAATGCCCACGTGCCTGATCTGGATCACCCCACAGTGAATAAGCTTCTATAAGCAAAGTATACGAGTTGAGATCTGGTTGTATTCCAGCAAACTGCATCATGTTCATCATCCTCTGGGCACCATCAATCTGACCTCTACTGGCGTATGACTGGAGTAACTGCATATATATGTCTCTTGTGGGTTTGATATCCTTCTCCTCCATCTCTCTGATCAGCAGCTCCCCTTGTTTTGGGACCCCAGCATTGACGTAGGCTGCGATCATTGAGGTGTATATTCTTAAATCCGACTGAAAGCCTTCCTGCCTTAGTTTTTCGAATGCCTCCTTGGCTCGGTCAAGATTACCGGATTTGCTGTACATGCGCACTAAAATGATAGATGTGAGAACGTCTGGCTGGATGCCCTTCTCCAGCATCTTGTTAAGAATTCTCTCAGCATCTTGAATCCTTTCTGCCCCGAAATGTTCGTCCACTAGTTTCGAGTAGTCACGGATATTCGTGTCAAATGTTTGCACATCAAGCAGTAGTTCAACAGCCTGCATTTAATACACATCAAGTTGAGATGCTTGAAGAAATCATTTGAATTGTTTCACCAAATCTACAAATCTCATAGAGCTATTATTTGTTTGGTGTTAACCTTAGTTAACTCAAATTTAACTTTCAAATTAGAGTTTTGTTGATATTTGATAAGTTTTAGGATAATCAAGATAAAAGAAACCACTTGAAATAATCCTTATTGAGACTTAAATAAAATCCTGTCTTAGATTAAGGTTGATGAAAAAAAGTTACATATAGAATGTGTCAATGGTTATCGAGTGTAAAGAAATAGAACATGAACCAGAAGTATGCATCACGGCTCACCCATGATACCTGGCAAACTGGTCACATGATGGATGATCCTTCACGAGCTCAGATCAAACAATGAGATTAAAAAAATACTGATAAGAATTTCAGCAGAAAAGTACTGATAAGAGTTATAATTAAAAAAGCCTAATCCTTTATGTATCCTGATTTCAGTACTTCTAATGGAAAGAAAAAAACATAAGATCTTCCATAGAATTAGAAGAGGCTATCACTAGAGTCAAGAGATCAAACCAAAGGAAAATGCGCTATTTTAAAAGAAATATTTTTTATAAAAATATCTGCAAGTTTCTAGATTTAGTTGCTTCATCTACTACTTTCTTAAGTGCTGTCGAGGTTATAGATATCCAACAAACCTACATTGGCTTAACTTTCAACATTAGCTTCGGTAAACTAGCAACTGTTAACCATGTTCAAGATAAAAAACAAGCAACATGGATGATAAATTTAGCACGCTTCACTAGATGTAACATGAACTTATTTAGATAAGCTAGAGTTAAAACCAATAACACCACTCAACACACAAGATGGAAAGAAAAAGCCAACCAACACTGACATAATAAGTTTACTGAAAATAGCATTAATGGCAAGTTACTAACCCTAATGCCCTGTTTGTTTTGAAGTTCAAAATTAACCTGGTTTAATTTTAACCTGGCATATCACATCACACATAAAATTTAATATTAAAAATTAACTTTATTTCACATTCTACACACATTACTAAAATAATAATCAACTTATATTACATTCTTTATATATCCCAATATAATAACTAATTTTATATCATATCCTTCACATTTCTCAACATAATAACTAACTTTATTTCACATTATTCACAACTTTCAATAAAAAAAA
The DNA here is from genome assembly GCA_019297695.1 of Apostasia ramifera. Lineage (NCBI taxonomy): Eukaryota > Viridiplantae > Streptophyta > Magnoliopsida > Asparagales > Orchidaceae > Apostasia > Apostasia ramifera. The sequence goes on along the minus strand of JAEMOT010003206.1, from coordinate 609,752 downwards.
TCTCTATCCAAGTCTAATTTTAACCTTATTAAATTTAATCTTGCAAACAAACAGAAACATTTAAAAAATCTTACTTGCAGCATGCCAAACTTGAACATGATATTTCCCAATTAAGATTGTCTTCTTTTGAAACCAGCTCAAGATCATAGGTCAAGGTTGCAGTATCTTTTATTCATAAACCCTTCTTGCATTTTTGAGAAGCCCAGAAGAACCTTTTAGTGCCTACATTAATCCGTGAATTCTGTTCTAAGTTCTACCCAGCAATTGCAAAATTCAATAGTTATTTGATTCTACCAATATAAAATACACACAATATAAGTCAACAGATTAGCACATGTTCCAAGTAAGTGTCAACTAATTAATGAGAGTGTGGAGCCTGAATCTTCTACAACATGTACAAAGAGATGGATGTGACATAGAGACATTAGGAGGAAGACTGGAAGAATTGGAAAATTCTATGGCCAATTTGTTTATGGGAATGTGAAGCACTGAATATCTTACCTTGAAGTATAAGTCGGTATTGCGCTCCTTGATCCTGTCGAGCAAGGCAAGCCAGTCAATCCTCTTTGGTGAGAGGGCTTCTGCAAACTCCTCAAGAAGAGCATCCAGATCACCGTTATTTGCATCCAAAACCATGATTTTCTCCTCAATTCTTTTGCTTCTTCCCTCTACGGGTTGCGCCCCTTCCGGCAGAATGTGATTCTCGGATACTTCCAGCCTTTCCGCCACCTCCGCCCACTTCGAATCTGACATATCCAGCCCGAATATGCTATACTTAATCTTCCCCCTTCTCTGCGGCAAAGCAGTGACCTTGGGAACCACTTTTTTCTCCTTCTCACTGCCAGCAGTCGATCCATTCTGCATCTCTTCTTCTTTCTTTGCCTGCTCTCGCATCCGATCTAGCTCGCGGTAGAACTCTACCTCCTCCAGCTTCTCCCTCGCCCACTTGAACCGGAGTTCCCGTAGGAAGTCACCGCGAATGCCAATGTCGCCGGCGAAGCGACACATCTGTTTGACCACGTCCGAGTGAAGGTACTTCCGGAGCTCCGCTCGCACGCGGTCCCGACGCATGGCTTCGTGGACGGAGGCGCTCACCTCCCAGATCGTCTTCCAGAGGTCCTCGCTGAGATCGACTGGCGGGTCACCGGCAGCGGCGCCGGGGCCTGAGTCGAGGCGCGCGACGACCTTCTGGCAGATAACGAGCAGCATGGCGTCGCGCGTGTCGCGAGGGAGATCAGGATAGGCCTCGGAGAGCTTGCCACGGATGGCCCAGACGAAGCGGTACAGGAACTCATTCATGGCGGGATCCTCCTCTTCTTGTTCAACGGCGGGAGGTGCCGCAGGAGAATCGAGCGGGATGGGCTGCAGGATGCGGGAGGGTAGGGGATCTGCGGGGCTGAGATCAGGCTTTGAGGGCAATTCATGGAGGGATCGCCGGGTCGGCGACCGGGAAGAGCAGGCGGTGTGCGGAGAGAAGACGGAGACAAAGGAAGGGTTCCGCCGGAGACCGTGGAGTATTGAGGGCTTCCGAAGTAGGAAGGAGGCCAGGATTCTCATTGCACGAAGATCGGACAGACAGAGGAGGGAGAGAGAGAGAGAGAGAGAGAGAGTCGCTGTCGAACTTAAACCCTAGATAGGGCGAGCGAGAGAGAGTGAGTGTGTGCGTGGCGAGAAAATTTTTTTGTGCACAATGTGTGTCATGTCATTCGTCCGCACATAAATAAAATTAAGCTATATGGCACGATAAATTATTACGTAGCACTGATTTGTTTTACGACATAGTATTGATTTTTTACTACATAAGACTACATAATATTGATGCCTTGTTATTTGGAGCTATATAACACTAATTTTTTGCTACGTAGCACTGATTTTTTGTTACATAGGACTACATAATATTAACGTCTTATTATTTATATAATATTAACGTCTTGTTATCTACATAATATTACGTAGCTCTATGTAGTAAGAAGTCAGTATTACGTAACTTCAGATAATAAGACGTCAATATTATGTAATCCTACGTAGCAAAAAATCAGTGCTACGTAGCAAAAATTAGTACTATATAGTAAGAAATTAGTGCTACGTAGCTCCAAATAACAAGGCATTAATATTATGTAGTTTTATGTAGTAAAAGATCAGTGTTACGTAATAAAAAATCAGTGCTACGTAACAGCCCGCCGTGCCACGTGGCTTAATTTTATTTGTGTGTGGATGGATGATATGGCACACATTGTGCACACAAAAATTTCTAGTGTGTGCCAGAGTTGGACTCTAGAGCTTATTTCTGTTAATTTAATCAAAATAATTTTTTAATAATATTTTAAATTTATTATAAATTTTAATAACTTTATCTCATATCTAACATAAATTTTAATTTTAAAAATTAATTTTATTTTATATTTAATACAAATTTTAATATTAAAATTAATTTTATTTCACAATTTATACACTTTTTAATTTTAAAATAAAATTTTTTCTCATTAATTTCATAAAATAAAATATTTTCTTTTCTTTTACTTAGATTTAACACTCAATACGTTAGGCTGTTATTTTCGCACTTAATCAAATTGATGTTTAATTGAATTTTTGACAGAATTGAGATTAAACAAAATGAATGGAATTTAAAATGGATTAATTCAAAATTTTTATTAATTTAATTTAGGGCTGCCATCTGATCAGTTAAATAGGCTGAAAAGTGATTTGATTAAAAAATTAAAAATTATTATTTATATAATATATATATATATATATATTAATTTTTTAATAAAATTTTAATAGGCGGTTATATGACAAATTTTTTTACGATTTTTATTTAGTATTGACTAGTGGACGTTCATGATGTAATTTGATTTAAAGTGACTCCTGATAAATTTCTAGGTCGAATAATGAGTGGTAAAAGGAGCACAAAAATGAATCATCCCACATCAAAAAAGGAGGAAGATCCTGAGTCATATAAATAGATAACGTGATCTCAAATAGTAGAAACGCCTTTTAGGGCAAAACTATCAGAAGTGAAAGCTATAGAAGCTTGGACTGACTCTTCACCCATTGCTGTCTTTCTTTTTGGGCATACTCTAATACAACTCTTTGACGAACAAAACAGAAACGTTTATCTCATACAAAACGGAAGCAATATAATTTAAATATTAAATTGATACTATAAACATCATGTTTAACACATATTTATTTATTCACAAACCATAATTTACATCTAGCAGTACTACGTTCCCGTCCTAATACATCTGCAGTTCCACCTCTATAAACAAATATATTTATATTTAAAATTTTAATTAAAAGTAAAAAGTAATCAAAAATTAAATCAATTTTTGCTTGGATTGAGCTTGGATCGAAATCAAACGGGCTAGGTTTAGCTTAAATTGAGATCAAAACAAATTCTAATTCATATTTTAAATCAGATTAAAATTATATTAAAAACTTTTAAACCAATCTTGGGGATTAGCTGGACTCTTTTGTTTACTGCTTAAATTTGTTAGAACTTATCAAATTAAAATTTAAACATTTTTTAGATTTTTAAATTAAAATAAATATTAAAGTTGCATTTCTGTGAAATAATATTGATTTTAATATTAAAGTTTATATACTATAAAAAAATAAAAAATTATATAGTTTTTAAAATATTATTTATATAACTTTAAATTCTATGTATGTTAAAATTAATCTAAGCATTTATATTAATAATAATAATAATAATAGTAATAATACAGGCATTCATTAAAATAAACTTAGCGAAACAAGTCGGCAAATGAGTTGAGCTTTCAACAAATATGTACAACCCAAACAGTCTACGAAAGAACAATCGCGAGTTTAATTCAAGCTTGTTCAGAAGCTAGCAATCGAGCTCTTTATGTTATTAAAGTATCTAAAATAATCGAGCTTATTTATAAAAATCAATAAATAGTATGCTATTTGAACGAGCATATTTGTGATTTTCATATGTATTGTTCGTGAACAAAAAAGAGCGTAGGATTAATTTGTTTAAGTTCATTCGCGTAAGGGTAGACCTTTTAAAAATATATTCAAGATTGCTCGTTCAACTTGAAGTAAGAATATGAATGAGTTCTTATCGAGTTATATTCAGTGTAAACTCGATTATTACCTGATTGAATTGAAGATGGGCCAGCTTTTGGAGGCCTTCCTTGTTTTATGGGCCGTAATAACTTGGCCCAAAAAGAGGTGTCAATTATGGGTCCATATTTCTAATCCTAAGTGACTGAGTTTAAGGATTCGAGATTGTCGGTTGGACTTCGAGCGTCGAGATCTCAAGGTCAGGTCGAGCTGCGCTCGTTACCACATCATGAATTGGAGGTGAACTCAGGTAGACTACATCATCGTCAAAAATTGAGGGTCGACAATAACTCTCAGAAAGATTTCACAAGGGCTAGAGAAAGATTATCTCGAGATGAAACTTAAAAGTTGATGGCAGCATGTTAAAGGGGTTTCATGAGAGCTGTCAACACTGGTGCAAATTAGAGGTATTTAAAATATTTGAAGTTCAAAACTCATTCAGTTTTCAAATTGACTCAAAATCAGTTCGAAAATTTTGAATCGAATAATGAGCTAGGGACTTTGACTCGAAGTTTATTTCGAGTTGGCTCTGGCTCACTCGAAATATGATTCGATTTGGCTTCAAATTATATGTATAACATAAATAATTTGATATATATATATATATATGAAATGTTATTATGTATAATTTAGCTAGTAGTTTAGTGGTAGAGTAGAAGAGATTTTAGGCTTATTCTTTTTGGTGTCTAGAGATCAAATTTTCTTCAATACATAATATTTTTATATTATTTTTACAATTACAAGTTAATTTAAACCATGTGAATCATATCTCATTTTGATTTTGGATTGATTTTGAGCCGAACCAAGCTCGAAATCAGTCCGATAACAGCCCTAGTGCAAATTGACTTCTATTCGTATTTATATTTTTAATATTTAACACGATGTTGTGCACCACTTTAGGGATGCGTCGAAAAGGAATCAATCACAATTATAATTCCCCCACTTGTGTTCTTTTTGTCCACGAGGCATCTTACTTGCATCTTTCGGGTGATTTTTTATTTTTAGTATTTACACGTATGTCTTTTTTGCATTTTTTTTATTCTTTGAATTTTTTCATGATTTTTATGTTTGTTCCCGGTTCCCACCACTTCTACTCTACAATATAATGAAAAACAAAAAAATTATTTTAAATTTGACTCATTTAATTATTAAAACAAGATCTTTAATTAATGCTAAAATGACCTAAATTTAAAAATTTAAAGATCGGTCAAGTCTCTATATTTATTATGGCACCAATCTTTAGTGCGACTCTCCCCGCCTCAATATGTAAAAAAACGTTTCGAATGCTCGATTGCTTTTCGAACATCTCTCAACATCGATGAACGAAATGATCAGATGATGCTTCGTTTTCTTGCACGAAGTTTTGAACAATTTGCATTGCTAGCTGTGGGAATGTAAAGTTTGAACTTGATGTGTTGAAGAGGAGAAGCCCTTGAATTATGTTTGTCAATACTTCCAATTCCTTATCCCATTTGGTTGATGAGTACCACAGCTGTCCTCCAAAATTTTAAAATAGAAAGGGAAGGGTAGCTATGAGCTTTCCTTATCCAAAAAGGGAGGAGGAGCATCAATAGATCCACACTTAGATTTGCCCTGGCCCACACCCCCTTGACCACATGAATCCTAAATCAAAGATGCCACTCAAGAGATTAAAAAGAGTGTAAATTACATCATTGTCCCTGATAGTTAGACTCATCTTTCATATTGATCCACTTTTTTTTTTTTGAGATTCAGCCTTGGTCTAAATTACTCAAAAGTAAAATAATATGTCAAGTATAAAAATTACGATCTTGATTTGTGATTGCAGTGTTACAGAAAATAGAAGCAATATAACCAGCTGTTTTATTCGCTGTGCGATATACATGTGAAATCTTATAGTTTCTAAAAGAAAACAAAACAAATATAGCGGGGAAAGGATGTCATTCATAACTCATATATGGACCTCCTGGAGGAGATCCACAATAACAGAGGGAAGTCCTCTCTATCCATAGTCTATCTGCCACATCTATCTATTCGCTCATTATTTTTAATTCTTTGTACATTTTCCCGCATCTCCAGTTGCAAAGGTAATTATTTTTCAGCCAATAGCTTTGAGCATAGTTCCATGATGATCTCTTAAAATCACATTGGCTCATGTAGTTCTACCCTCTTTAAAGTTTACTTTAAGCCAACTTGAGGATAGGGGAACCCAATAAGCAGATGGTGAGTTACCCAAATAAGTGTGGCTTGTGAGTGCTTAGTTGTGAAACATTCAAAATAGCAGTAAGGGCTAGTGATGTTATGGCCACTAGGAAATCAGTGGGCTTGCCATGAATGGGTTATTTTTGGCTCTCCAAATATAATATAATATTAGAATCACAATTTGGATGATTAAGCAACCAGGATGTTCTTTAGCTCTCTCCTTTATCTGCATAAGAAAAAGAGATAAAAGGGTTAGTTGGTAGGGTTCTCCTACCTCCGAGGGTTGACTGCTCTCAAGTTACTATAGGAAAAATTTATTAGTTTTAGTGATTTCTTTAGTATCCTGCATTTCTCCTTAGGCTTTGTCATCATTGCTCCTATTAATATGCTGCCTTAATTCAGTACATGAGGATTGCTGGTTTAAGATATAGGCATTCTCATCTCACTGCATTTTTTAAAAAAATATATATACAAAAAATATATCAATCAACATCCTCTTTGAGGATATTGCAAAATTCGATGGAAAGGGGCATTCTCTTCTCCTAAGCAAAATCGTCTAACATCAATAAATATGCAAGATAATTTGCAGCATTGTCAATATTTCTAGTTACATGTTTAACTTTATAAGATTGAAAACACAAAATCATAGAGAATATATCGTTCACAATGCAGTCGCTCCTTTGGTATTGTCTCCTCGACATACTAAACATCTTCATGTCATCTTGGGTGGCAACTCCCGGTAGTTGCTACGCATCTAAGCTAGCTCTCAATTTAATCTGGATCAACTAGATCTCTTAAGGGAGTTCCTTTCTAACTAGATATAAGTAAAGTGAAATGCAATCTTCAAGACAACTTGTACTTTATTTAGTGCCGCTCTTTTTTCCACTATTGCTATTGAATTTGTGAACACATGCTTTCTACATGTATGCAAAATAGCTTCAAAGTGATCTCTAACAATGAATCCCGCTTCTACTAAGGCTTGATCTTCAAATTTATTTCAATTCATTTTATATAAATAGTTTTCATATATAATATGATGATTTTCTCCATATTCTTCTCATAACTCTTTCACTTTATTTTCTCCTCTCTACCTTCTCTATCATTACCTTCTTTTTCTCTCCCCTTTACAACCTAAATATTATTGTAGGAGCAAAGAGCCTTGAGAGATAAAGAGATAGGGGAAAAGAAAAAGAAGTTGATTGCATAAAAGAGATGCAAAAGTAGAGCAACAAAAAAATAGAGCTAAACTAAAATTGAGATTGCGCAAGGTGATAGATGACCTATTAGACATAATTGAGCGACTTAGCGATTCACATGTTTATGCGAAAGACAAGCTCCGCCACGAGGCTCAAGAATAAATTACTATATATAATACAATATATTTTAATTGAAATTGATTTAGTTGAACTCAAAAATTATTTGATATGAGCATATGCATATGCATATACCTTCTTATAAAATTACAGTGTTTTTCAATTATAAAGATTTTAAAAGACATATATAGAGATATATTTTTATTTATCATGCATTTATGTATAAAATATGTATAGTAGGTGCAATGATTTTTTTTACACATACAACTCATAATAAACTCAAACGATCTCTACCTAAAACCAGTACACTCAAACTCGATTTGATGCCAAATCTTAGAAGAATCCAAGAACGCAAAAGAGTCGAAAGGAAAGTGAGGAGAAGGAGCATTTAAAGGCAAAGAGAAAGCCTTCTCATGATGGGACCAAATTTGAAGCATGCCATCATTCCACTAGTCTTGAAGTGGAAGTTTTTGCACATATGACACCAATTTGCATACTAAAACATACAAAGAATTCAAACTTTTTTCCCTTCATTTTCCTTCTAAATAAATGTAACTTTAATAAATAATGTTGGAATACTAGTAATGAAAGTCAGTAATTAGCAAGATTTTAAAACTCATTTTTGATTTAGATTCTGCTAATAAATTAGAATTATCAGTTCTGCTTATTTCGACAGTATTAATAGTTTTGATTTTTTTATTCGAAAATCTAAATTTTAAAAAATTTTGTCCTAAAAGTCTCAAAATTTCTCCCAAAAAGAGATGAGTGAGATTTCGATCGGTCTTAATTGAAACTGAAACGAAAATAATAAAATTAATTAGCTTCAATGCAATTTAAAACCATGATCTTAGGTCTTAATACATTAGTTAAAACTTTTTTTTTCCTAATAATTCATTATTCTCACTCTTATATTAAATAACCCATAATATCAAATTTTAGTGTAATAGATATAATTTAGGGCACGTTTGATTCAATATTATTTTCGTGTCATGCCATATTATTTAGAGAAAATAATTATTTAATTTAATAACATCTATAAATAATATTCTATAAAATTATTAATTAAAAATAATATTTAGATATCATGATATTTAAATTACATGGTATAATACTAAAATAACAATAAACCAAATGCTCTTTTAGAGAATTGTGAGCTTGAAACTGGTTATCCTCTGTGTAAAAAGACGATAAACTTGACTCGTCACACGATAAAAGAAAAAATTGTGGATGAATTATGAATTATTATAACATGATCTCATCAATTAAGGGTACAACATTTTCAAATATATAATTTGCAAAAGAATTTTTGGCTGGCAATTAGACAAATTATCCCTATTTCTACAAAGTCTAATGATATTTCACATCTCCATCTTCATATTGCTCAGTAAGATGTTGCCTGCATCATAAATATGAAGAGAAAATCATGTGGCATATGCCAAAAACTTACATGTTAGAAAATCGATGCAAATCGGAATCATCGTTGCCCGTTACACTACGAAGAAAAATGTAGAAACTACAACAGGAGAAGTGAGATACATAGTTTTATACCCTAATCTTTAACTCAGTCAAAATTTTTAGAGTAAATTCATCTGGGTCCTGAGATCAAGAGGGCATTACAAATTAGTTCTTTTTTTTGAAAAATTTTGATTTTGGCTTCCGAGATCGTAAAAGCACTTCAGTTTTGATCCCTCTTTCAGAATCTCACAATTTTCGTTGACCTTTCATAATTAAAAAATGTGAAATTTAATTATTTTTTACTAGTTTGAATAATTTAATAAAAAATTTAATAAAAAAATTTAAAATTTAATTTATCACATCTCTTACTTTTTCGTTCTAAAAATTTAAAATTCTAAAAAGCTAAAAAGCTAATTACTGGGAATAATATTATGACAAAATTATAAAAAATTAACAATTATGTCTTAATTGAGGTAAAGCGACAACGCTTTTACAACTCCACAAACCCAAATGAAAACTTTTAAAAAGTTTATTCTAATTTGCAATATCCTTCCGATCTCAGAGTCCCGGATGCGATTTACGTAAATTTCTATTTTACACTCAAAACAACTATAGAATTCTCAAATACTCGAAAAAATTTTGACAGAGTTAAGATTTATCGTTTTTGAAAACACCTCCCTCCCTCCCCCAACACATCCACACAATGCACGCTGGTTGGTGTACGAGCCAGAAGGCTAAATTGATCGAGAACATCGAACAAATTAGAATTCAAAGAGCTCGTTGCTATTATTTTAATCTAACACAAATTTCAACTGTAAAAAATAATTTTATTTCACATCAAACATAAATACGAATATTAAAATTAATTTTATTTTATATTTTATATATTTTCTAATATTAAATTTATAAGATAAAATATTTTTTTTCTCTTATCTAAAATTCAACCCCTAACCAAACGAGGCCAAAATATCTTCAAACTATACGATTTTCATGAATAATCCTCACCTTGCATGGATTGAAGTGGCAGCATAGATTCCTGAAATTCCTGCAAGTATTGAACAAAATTATTAGATCATTCACATATTATTTATCATATTACTAATCAGTCCTAACAAAAAAACTACATGCGTAGTAATTACGTTGTAAGATGGATCCAAGAACATGTCGGGCACAGTAATGCGGCGAATGGCTAGCTCGGGTGCGGTCGGGTCCATGTTGGGTCCGGCGCAGCCAGGCATCTGATGAATTGGGTTCAGCTGAAGGCTGTAGGTGGCCTCCAACAGCTGTGGTGATAAGCCCACTGCGCTCACATCCGCTAAGTTCATTGCCTGAAAAATCTGCCAAATATTAGGCAACTGCTGCAATTTTACATGTAATTTGGGGATAATTACATCTGGGCTCCTAGCACTGATCATCTATTACACAAAGCTCCACAGACCTAACATTGGTGTGAGTCCTTTTTAAAATATTTCATTAAATTTGACATATTTTTTATAAAAAAAATATTTTTAAGTATTCAAAAATTTACATTCAAATTTTTAAATTATGATTTTAAATTTTTAATAATAAATTTCTAATTCTTAATATAATTAACAATTAAATCTTACAATAGAGCTGATGAGAGAGAGAGGGGAGAGAAAGAAATGGTAAAATAAAAATTTTATGAAAAAATTAATAATAAAAATTATAAAAAAATTTAATTTATAATTATATCAAAATTTCAATAAACCTATGAACCTATATGTAATTTATTTTTAAATATTTATAATTACTATTAAAATTATTGAAAATGATAACAAGAGAGCAAATTAGAATAAGTTTTGGGAAGGAGAGACTTATTAGATTGAATGTTTTATTAGTTTTATCAACCTTTGTGGAATAAGAGATTTACGTTGGGAGACTGGACGTAATTATCCCTTTTAATTTGCTCACACTTTGTTAGAGAGAAACCTCTTCAGGGAAGAAGCCATCAGTGTTGAAGTCGATCATGGGATTCACAGCTGCCAACTTCATGGAGAGAAACTGTTCATTGCATCAATAGAAGAAGAAGATGAGATTTTGAACCTTTCACAGGGTTATAAATTCACCATCATATATTAACTGAATTTAATCACCTCCACTTGTCTTTGGAGGGATTGAACGTAGTTGATGATCTCGTCAAGCATTCCGGCCTTGCCGGTGATCTTATCGCAGCCTGGAACCAATCCCTGCAAGTACTTCATCCTCTCGCTGATCCTCTCCCTCCTCACCTTCAGCAAAAGTTAGATTCAGAAGAGAAATTTCAGTGAGAGGAGAAGAAGAAGAAGAAGACGACGATGAGGGCGACGAGAGAGGAGGAGAGCGAGCTTTACCCTCTCTGCCAGGCTGTGGCTGTCTGTGGCCTGACCCCTCCTAGCTCGAACATGGATAAAGTCTTGTTTTGCCGACAGAGCGGCATTGTCTTTCGAGCACTCCGGCGAACCTTTCTCTTTTTCCGCCGTCATCAAGCTCTCCGCTTCACCTGCTCCCTTCACTTTCTTTGATTTCTGTGCTTCTTCGCTTCCCACCTAAGAACAAAGCAAAAGGAAGGAACATGCGACCTTAAAGCTCTACAGCAACGAAGAAACCGGGGATGAATTAAGATGCAATCTATTAGACTATTACTGTGGGAGGCTTTTCCGCCTTTCTTTTCTTGGTGCTCCCCTCCTTCCCCTGTTTTATATCCTTCTGCGGAGGAACAGAGCAAACGGCAACGGCATCTGCTCCATCGAAGCTCGGCCAGCCGTCGGCGAAATGAAGATTTGGGTACTCATCAGATTGAAAGGATTGCATGAAACTAGGGAGAGAAAGGAGGTTATCGAAGATGAAACTGTTGCTTTCGCCCATGGGGAGGAAGCTTTGCTGCCATTGAACCCTGTCTCTCTGCCTCTCGAGAACAGAGGGGTCAGCGGAAGACCGCGGAGCATTGAGGCTCTGCAACAACTCTTGCATTGGCTCCTATCCGGGCTGAGGAGAGGGAGAGAGATAGAGAAAGTAAGAGAGTGAGAGAGAGATTCCGGGCTCTGATAGCTTTGTCGGTGTTCTGCATGTGCTCTGTTTTCGTCAAGGCGATGGAGGAGGAAGACGCCTTATAATAGATTGGTGGCGCTCGCTGCCGCCGCTTGGGTAAAATCCGGGTGTGTTATTTGCACATGACCGCCTGAGAATATTTAATTTATAGCATTGCCCTTTACAACTAAGTTTGGCATTATAATTTGGGCCAATTACACTCAGGTCTCTAAATTTAACACTTAATAATACATAGATTCAAATTTTTAAAATTATAATATCGGGTCCCTGAGTTTTAATAAATAATCAAATGGGTATTTTTTATTTTTTTATTATTAAATTTTTTTAAAATTACAATTTTACCCCTCCCCTCTCTCTTCTCCCGATCCCGCCCACGTGCGAGGCCGCGCAGCCGCTGGCAGGTTTGGCGGTCGCGCGACGTGTGCGACCTGCCGCACCCTTCGCACCCTGCCTCCATTGCCAAGATCTTGTCAGTGCATTTCCCCTTCCTTTAGCTACCTCCGTTGCGAGTGTCGCCGCCGCACTCTTCAAGGATGCCAACATCTTGTGGATGCCCTTCTCCGTTCACTGTCTCCGTTGCGATCACCCTAGCTGCCCTCTTCTCGTTGCACTCTGCCGTCGGACTCACCAACTCTGCCGACTGTCTACTTGGCTTCAGGTTTGCTTTCATTAATTTAATCATAATTAATTAAAACTCAGGAACCCGATGTTATAATTTAAAAAATGTGAACATGTGCATTATTAAGCATTAAACTCAGGAATCTAGGTGTAATTTGCTCTTATAATTTTAATGAGTAAATTGTATTTAGGCACCTGAGGTTCAAGAGTTTTTAATACTGATCCATCCATTTTGAGCCATACATTTTGAACCATAGCAGTTAACTTCTTAAGATCTTAAAATTTTCATATACTAGTCCATACATTTTGAATTATAATATTTAAGTCATTGAGTTTGATAATTTATTATGCAAATATTTTAAAAATTTAAAAATCTATATGCAATTTATCTTATTTTAATTATTAAGAGAAATGTTTAAGAAATATCTAGGAGATGCTTTTGAGTTAAAAGTAAGACAGTTAATTATATTTGAAGCTTGAAACTCTATATATTATTTGATCAAAATTTAATTTAATTTTCTTATTTTAACTCAACTCATTTAAAATAAAATGATTCAATATTTGTTTAATAGCACACATTCGAATTTTTTCTTATAAAAGTTTAAAATATTTAATATAAAATACATGTCATATATATATATATATATA
>JAEMOT010003206.1:570020-595115 GCA_019297695.1 Apostasia ramifera | reverse complement strand
TTTAATTATAAAAATTACTTAAAAATAACTACTTTTATTGTAAATGGATTAAATCCGAAAATCTGAGTTCCGAACCGATTCGATTTCTGACCCGAGAGGATATGGATCGACCATGATCCGATCCGATGTATAACCCAATCCGATATATATGGATTTGGATCCGAGTCAGAGTCAACCCAACCTAAATCCGATCCGTTGATAGGCCTACCTCTAAGCTCTTTTTTTTTTTAAGTCTCTTTCCTTTAGAATAATATTGCAAAATTCAGATATTTTCTTTGCTTAAACAAAGCCCCCAAACGTAAATTCAATTTATATTTTGTGGTGTAAATGATAATTTATAAAAAAAAATTATAAAAATAAAATAAATTAAACACTGCAATAATACACTAACCAACACTAAAGCCTCATCTTATTTAATTTTTTTTTAACCCAACACAAATTTTAATTATAAAAATCAATTTATTTCACACCCAACATAAATACTAATATTAAATTATTTTTATTTCATATCTTATATACTTTCTAATATTAATTTTTTTTTGATAAATTTATAAAATAATTTTTTCTCTTTTATTTAAAAATTAATCCTCCAACCAAACGAGGCACTTTGTGAGGCATGTGGTCTGAGCTTCTCTAAGTTCTACGTACCTTTTGTTCTTACTTTTATTTTAGGTTGTCGCCGATCGCTCTCGTTTTAACTGCTCTTATTTTAGCTTTCAGGATACTTCTAAATTGCTTTCGATGTGGGCCCTTTCTTCTCTCACTTTCTGCTTCCTATAGCAGTCACTTGTGGCTCCATTCTGATCATGATTTTATACTTTTATCTAGTTTTTGGTCTCAACTATGGCGCTAATCGATTATTAGTTTCATCCTGCTTTCAAGTTTGTTGCTTATGCGATAATGATGAATTCGTTGTTGGATTGGTTGAAGGATGTTTATAGATTCGCCTGTAAGTCAAAATACAGTTGCTTGTGTTACTACAACTGTCACTATCTTTAATCCTTCAAGTGCCATGCACTCACATATCCGCACTAAGAACATTACTTATAATTTATTAAGTATTTGCTTACCTCATTCCTTTATGAATGGTCTATTTTTCATCCCCCTTGTGGCATCTGCACTACTACCTTGTACTAACTCATTAAGTGCATTTGTTTAACCAAGCGAATTTTAATCTGACATATTGCACACGATACACTAATTTTATTATTATAATTTAAATATATTTCACATCATCACATGCAAAGAAATAGTTAGTAAAATTAAAACTCGGCCCCACTATAGAACACTCTTCACTATGTTATAGATTACAATCGCTTCCCAAATGGCGTGTGTTTTCTTCAAACATTGCATTCTTACGAACAATGATTTATGCTGGCTAATTCTCTCATTTTAGCCAACTCACAATATATAGAAATTGTATTCTCACACAACTATTACAAGGATGTCTATACGACTTTAGGCTTTGTTTGCATCATATTAGAAAAAAATCAAATTTAATATTTTAAATTTATTATAAATTTTAATAATTTTATTGCACATTCAACATAAATTTTAATCTTAAAAATAATTTTATTTCACATCATGTATACTTTTTAATATTAAAATATTTTTTTTTTGTTTCTTTATTTTTTCAAGCTCTCCAGCTAAATGTAGACCAGCTTATTCATGAACCAGTAAATCAAAAAATAGGTCCATACAGCCTCATCCCAACAAATAAAAAAAGTGAGAATTTTTTTTTGGATATATAATAGAGTAAATTGCACAGAACCCCTGAAGTTAGAATGATACTGCAAATAGGTCCCATATTTTGAAAAACTTAAATTTAAATTCCCGAGTTTGTGTTTGCGTTGTCATTTGGTCCCTTAGTTTAAATATCACTTTTTTGGATAGTCCAATTAGACAGTAACGATTCAATTTGACTGTTAGTTATATTTATATGGACCAAAATATTTTTATAACTCTCTCAAAATATTTTAAAATAATATGAAGAATGAGTAAAAAATTTGAGGGTAAAATAGTAAAAAACTAATAAATTTCAGGCGTGGGACCAAACGACAGCGTAAACACAAACTTGGGGACTCAAATTTTGGCTTCTCAAAATGTGTGACTTGTTTGCAGCATCATTCTAACCTCAGAGGCCCCTGAGCAATTTACCCATAATAATAATTAAAATATTTTATATACATGAATATATTATATAAGATATTTAGTAAAAAAATGGTATATATAAGTATATATATAATATACATATTTTACTAAATATATATAATATATTAAATGCAAAATAAATTTCTAAATATAAAAATAAAAATTTACTTTAATTTAATTTAACTTAAAAATTAATTTTAAATTAAAGAAAACTCGCTGAAACTCACCCGGCTGAACATGATGTCGGCCAATGGGGACTCACCAAAGATGGTTCAAAATTTGGGTGCATAATAGTTATAGGCTTTGGGCGATACATCACGTGTATCTGACACGTGGCAGCATGGCATGCGGCAGAGCTACCACATCAGACTGCTGACGTGGTACCAGATTGGATTTAATTTTTTGATTATATAAAAAAAGAACTATTAAGGAATTTTTAGTAGAAAAAAAAAAAACAAAGTTTAGGTCATTTTGTTTTATGGATTTGATTCTTTGAAGAAAAGTTTCAATTTTTTGGCTTTTGTTTCAGTTTCGCTCGTATCTTAAATATGTTAGTTTCAATAGTTTAGATAATTTTGATATAATAAATAATATAAATTTTTTTTTTTACTAAAAAAATGCTAATTTTAAGAAATTAAAAAAAAAAAAACGAAAATTTTGATCAAAATAAAATTAGCAAGATTCAAATCAAATTTCAATAAAATTAAAATACTCGATTTGAGTCCCTTAGGTTATAAAAATGATATAATTTTGGTCTCTCTTCCATAATTTCATGATTTTCATTAATATTTTTCGATAAAAAATATGAAATTTGATTATTTTTAATTAGTTTGAAGTTTTTTATATCTTTTAAGAGACTATTATATTTTTCTATTCTCATTCTTTTTTAAAAAATTAAAAAAAAAAATAAAATTTAATTTCTCTTATTTCTTGCCTTTTTTGCACTAAAAATTTAAATTTAAAATATTAATATTAATATTTTAAAATTATATTCTAAAAAGTCATAAATTTAATAAATAATATAGTAAAAAAGTAGTACTTTTGTATTAATTGAAACCAAAATTATAAAATTTTTGCAACCTTAAAGACCCGAATCAAAGTATTTTAAAAACTGCGACTAATTTTCAATACCCTTTTAACCTGAGGAACCCAAGTACAATTTACCCTTTAATTTATCAAATGTTAATCTGGATTTTTACTACTTTAATATTATTTCACTAGGGACATTTTTTTATAAATTTCATCGAATTTTACTTTTAAATTGTATTTTTTAAATATATTTTCAACCATAATTTTTAACGATTAAACTTGACTAAATCCGTCAAGAAGAATCTAGTGGAACATTTTTTTGGGTCGAAAGTAGGGATGAGAACCACAGTCTGAGTTCGAGTCGAGCCAGATACAACTCAAGCTCTCGGTTCATCACATTTTGATTGGGGTTCTCCAAGAATTGATTTTTTTTTAAAAAAAATTACCTCTACTAAGTTTTGAAATTGAGTTAACCATACCCGCAAGATCACTTAATCGATATCCTAATCACAACTAATACATATTTATGTATAAGTAATAAGGGCCTGTTTATTTGTAAGATTAAATTTAATAATGTTAAAATTAAACTTAGATAGAGATATTTTTTTATTAAAAATTGTGAATGATGTGATATAAAGTTAGTTATTATGTTGGGATATGTGAAAGATGTGATATAAAGTTAGTTATTATGTTGGGATATGTGAAAGATGTGATATAAGTTAGTTATTATTTTAGTAATGTATACAGAATGTGAAATAAAATTTATTTTTAATATTAAAAAATGTTATGTGTGATGTGATATGTTTGGTTAAAATTAAAGCAGGTTAATTTTCAACGGCCAAACAAACGGGGCCTAAATAATTATAATAAATAACTAAATATATTATTTATATTTAAACAAACAGAGATTGAGCCAAGTCGATCTAATCCAACCATTGCTCATGGCTCGAGTTTAATAAACTCGAGCCGAACTAAATATTGATCCGAATATCGGGCGATTATAGATATTCAAGCCAAATTCTGACCCCTAGCTAGAAGGACTCAGATGATACGTTTTTCAGTTTTACGGACCTGCATAGAATAAGAGGCATACCTCAGAATCCCAAATGACATCAATTCGATCACAAATAGTATTCAAAATCTCCTCCTTGTGCCCCTCTCTCTCATGCAATTTGTGAATATTTGTGCCTCCTCATGAACGCACGTTGCATGCTTCAGTTCCATATAGATGAACTGAGGAGTTCATAATGAGAATTTGATAGAAATAACTGGCAAACTTGATGTCTCTCTTTGTTAGGCATGAAGGGCAACAAGCAAAGGACCACTGTGTAATTAACTTGGAGGACATCAAACAGCTTTAAGGATATGTGTGATGGTGACCTACTGCAATTCCTTTTCGAGTTAGGAATTTCATTAAAGCTTATAAGTGTTTTACTTATATCAGTTCAAAAAATGCAGTTCAACTATATTGAAATAAATTCTTCAATGAAATTTAACACCATATCAATAACACATACATACATATATCTACAAGAAGTTCTTGAGTAGAAAAGGATTCCACAAGTTTTATTATAATGTGTGGATATTTCTTAAATGATATTAGCTGGAAGGCTGTTTGCAGAAAGGCTCTCTCTCTCTCTCTCTCTCTCTCTCTCTCTCTCTCTCTCTCTCTCTCTCTCTTTCTCTCTATTCATTGTTTTGCCTTGCTATGGGTCCCAAGCTTTGAGCTCCTTTTCTACAGCTTGTAGATTGGTGTTGGGTGGCTTCAAAAAAGTTTCCATTATGGGAAAGAAATGAAAAGGTAGCCTTGAATCTTAATTAATTTCCCTTTTACATTGTTGTTTAGTCATGGGAGCCAGGTTCATGCATGTATAATGTAGACATTTTGAAGTCAAGCACAAGTCTTGTTGTCGAGACAGTGAGTTGTGGTCCGAGGGCATGTGCAGGTGATAGGATGATGTTTTGTTGCTGGAAAAGAACGAGCATTTCTTGCAGGAAAGTGGTGATGGCTTGCGTTACTATACATCTGGTTAATGATTGCCTTCTTATGATCTACATGAACATCGTGAGGCGGTGCACCAACTGGAATTGCCTGGAAGTTGTGTATAAGGAACACGAACCAGGCTTCCTTTTTGTGTAAGTCATTAATTGTACGCCAAAAGGATTGCTAGAGTGCTGGAGACAGGCCAGTCTCCCCCCTGTTGTTGTTGTTGTTGTTATTGTTGGAGCTAATATGATTCTCTCATGATTATCCATTAACCATTTCAAGGATGTGAAGAGACGAAAAGAGTCAGATATCAAGGAGAGCACCGAATTTAACAGCCATTTTCATAAACCAAAAATTGATGAGTATGTGTATGATCAAAAGAAACTACACAAGATGAAAAGTATAGAGAAAAAGAAAAACAAAATTTCACAACACCTTTACACATATACTATAGAAAATTAGAGAAAAATTATGGCACCTTGTCACCTTTTTAAATGCACAAGCAATTTGAAAAAGTATTGATACATGTTTAGAGCCTCCTAGAACTGATTAGAGGGAGAATAATTAAAGAAACTAGAAAGTTTGGATCATATTTTATTGTTCTTTGACATTGCATGCATGAATGATTTTTTATAGGAGCACAAGTATTGGTAATAATTATTGTACGTTCTAAGATTACGTGAATACACATGAGAAGTGATAGGCACTACAGGCATATAGATTAAATGTCAAAATTAATATTATAACTAAAGACTGTCTGATATATATATGAAAAAGTACTATTATCGAAGAATGGCTTGTAGTAGCTGAAAATATCATGACAAGTGAAAATTAAATATCAAATATGTAACTAGAGTCGATGATTTGCCACATACGATTGAGATGCATTACATCCTTAAGATTTCATGTTGCAAACTTGTGTGAAGAAAAATAAGGGAGAAATTTTAAATACCGAGTTAATGTCCTTCAATGTGAGTTAAGAACTTAGGCATGTAGGGGAACAAATAGAGGACCACTCTATACTTATCTTAAAGGACATAAAAAAGCATAAGAATATACATGATTGTGACCTAATTCAAGTCCTTTGTAGTTGGCCTCTGCAGGTAAATTAGGGAACAAATCCATAGCATTAATTATAGCTTATCAAACATGAAGACAGTGTTATTTAATTAATGACAACAGATTAATCAGTGTTTAACTGTTTATGATGCATCATTCTCTCTCACTGGCAATAATATCTTCGTACAGGAGAGCGACCGAAAAAAGAGGGGAATGTCATTTTGTGACATTTGTCTACATTAATTCAGAATAGGAACTACAACAAAACGAAAATATTACTGGATTCGTCGATGGAAGTGTAATGAATTGGTCTGATGAGCGTTGGGATTGATCACTAGGACAACTCACAATAGACCTCTAGGATGACAGAGAGCGAAGATTTGCAGGGCTTTTAAGGAACTGCACTATCTTGTTTAGATACTTTCTTGAGTGTAAAACTATGAGACTCACGAGCTCATCTTATGACTACTTGGAATGAGTCAAAGCCGACAATAATTCAATAATAATGAACCGAGATATATTAGATGCAAAATAGTACGAAAAATATACAGAATGCGACTTAAATCCCTTGTTGAAGAAAAATAAAACATGCACACACAAAACTTATGTGATTCTTTGATTAAAATTGCAGAATACAGTAGCAATAGAGTTCAGAATAAGAAATACTAGAGAATAATCACCTTGTCTAGACACATTCTCAAGTGTAAAATTATGAGACTAACCAGCTTATGACTACTTGGAATAAGTCAAAGCTAACAATAACTCAATAATAATGAATTGAGATATATTAGATGCAAAATAGTACGAAAAAATATACAGAATGCGACTTAAATACCTTGCTGAAGAGAAACAAAACATGCACCCATAAAACTCATGTAATTCTTTAATTAAAATTGCAGACTACAGTAGCAATAGAGTTCAGAACAAGAAATACTAAAGGATAACCACTTGGGTAACCAAAGATATATATAGATATATTATAATTTGTAGAAGAATATATCTATTTATTTATATATATATATATTATAATATAAGATGTGGATCTTAACTAATAGCTGGAGGGCTGTTTGCAGACAGACTAGACCTGCTCTGGGGCCTCTACTCATGGCCTTGCCCCTTTGGAAGGTTGGTAATGTGTCTCAAAGTGAGTCCCACAGCTAGAGCTATATTTTATTGGCTATTGAAAGAAAAAGGACAAAAAATTATAACCCATGGCCCTGTAGATTTGTGTTGGGTGGTTTCATGGGTTTTCATTAAGGGTAGGGCTGCTAATTACGTCCAAAACTCTAAAGTTGCTTGGATTTTACTCAATAATTTGAATTCTATTTAACTCTCGCTCAACTCAAAATCAACTTGCTGGAAGTAAAATCGATTCAATATAGACTCAATATCTGTATTTTTACATGTATTTACACTTCTCTAACACATATAATTTAAAATGTTCTATGCATATACATATGTTTTAGAGGGTTTATACGAGTTTAAAGCATAAAACCAAAGAGATTTTAATAGACTCAAAGCAAACTTGAACTCAAAAATTTTGAATTTGAGTCGAGGCTGAAGAGTTCATGCATCTACATTATTAATATGCCACCAAATTGGCTGCTTCTTATCTCTTCTGAAGAACTCTCCTCCACTACCAACTAATTCTCTCTTTTAGGTTTTGTTTGGATCATGTCTTGTAATTGTCTGCAAGAAAACCATTCATTTCACAGAACACGTCACATGCCCCTGGGTCCCTCACTAGGGATTCAAGAATATATAAATAACAGGCCGGTATCTGATTCGATCCAAATAAATCCGATACAACTAACTCGTTTTAAGTTCAGGTCGATTCACTCAAAAGACGTTTTGGGTCTACCTAAATGGACCGCGAGTATTTCTCTTTCGAGAGATGTTACAAAACGGATGAGCAAAAAAATTTATGTCATTTATGTTATACCAGAGATGGCAGGTAGCCTCTCTTTATCCTCAAAATAGAATGATAAAGGCGAAAGTAATTGTTGTATTGAAGGGTATTAAAGGCCAGTAAGGCCAGAATGAGGGGAAGAGCATTAGATAGATGCCATGAATGTGTGAAGGTGTCCCCCCCATGTCCCACAGCCATTGGGGCTACAATGGGCCAGCTTCTTTTTTATCATCTTCTTCAAGATCTCATCCCTTCAACCTGATCTGCCTCTTTCCAGCTAGTCTTATTTCAGTTCAATAGCTCATTATTCAAGTTAAATTGCACCCGACACCCAGAAGAAGTGTAGATGAATGAGAATAGTAACGATTTCTTCCGTGTAATAGCAATCCATATGTTGATGACGGAGAAGATCAACTTCAAAAGAAAAATTCAGAGAAAGAAGAGACCGTTGCGTCCTCTTCTAAGAAAGTGACAGAAGAAGAAAGAAAGAATAATGATCAAAATAAGAAAAAGAGACAAAAATTTAAGGTAGTTCCGATAAGTCCTCTTATATTTACTGGTTAGCCTAACCAAAAGATATTACTAGAATTAAAAGAGGAGTTAGCCACAAGCAAATTACAAGAGCTCTCTTTCTCTATTATAAGAAGGAAGGAGGAGGGTCTTCTTGTCTCTTTATTGAAGGAATATCCACCTATAATTGCTTGGGCGAAGTGGATATTGTGGCCCTTGAAGTAGTGCTTTGTTGGCTAGTAAATGGAAGCTGATAGCGTTACGCCATGTACTCGTTTTAGACCCAATCTACTACAAATAAAATAATGATAGAAGGTTCCTAGACGTGAGGGCATATTCTGTTGCCAGAAACATACGGTGATTTGGCAGAAGAACATGGAGTAGTGGTGTAGAAGCAATAGGATACGAGTAGTAAGTACCCACTACGAGTAACAAAAGAGTTCCTTACTGAATAGATCAACTTATAGTGCTCATACTGCTTTGATCCTAGGATACTAAACTTTGTGATAGAAGAGGTGGCTTATTTGCTATGTAAATTATCCCTGTGAGGCACACATTTTCTAAGTAATCACTAACTTAAAGGCTCTGTTTGATAACTGACTAAAAAAAAAATTATTTTAGTTATGACTAAAATTTTAAATTTATTTTAAAAAAAACTTTAAAATTTATTTTATATCTCATCCTACACAAAATTTCAACATTAAACAATCACTTTATTTCACATCCAACATAATTTTTAATATAACTAACTCACTATATTTCACATCATACACATTTTTCTAAAAAAATTTATAAAATTTTTTCAAAATATCTTTTCTTTCCTCCAACCAAACAGAGCCAAAAAACTACGTGAAAATTAAATTTTTTAAAATTTTTTGAAACGCCGTGCAATAGAATCCTTAAGCACCCCAAAGCAATTTACCCTCAACAATATTACATATTTTCCATTCACATCATTCTCTCGAAGCCAAAGTTTGAAACATGTTCGCTCACCAGCTTAATTACTACAAAAAGTTCAAATCTAATGATCATCTAACAAATTAATTTTATTTCATATCACATATAAATATAAAAAATAATTTTATTCAAACCTCTAAAATATTCATAATTTCATGTGAATTCACAAAAATAAAAATATATTATCTAAATTTCTCTGAATCACAAAAATACTTTTTGATGAATTCTATTAAATTTGACAATTAATTATTTTAAAAATTTAAAATATTTATTTAAATATTAAAAATTATTATTACAGATTAAAATATAAAAAAAAATTTAAATTTAAATTAAAATAGCAATTAAAAATATTAAAATATATTAATAATACTTAAATATGTATTTTTAATTTTTTAAAATGACAGCTTAACAGTCAAATTTAACGAAATCCATTAAACAAAACCCGCATGAAAAAACTTTTGTGGCGAGAAACTCAGATGACATATTTTCGACTTTGTGGACTTACGTGAAATCTGGATTATACCTCAGGGACCCAAATGAAATTAACCCTAAATATAATTTAGCCCAAAAAAAAAAAAAGCTGTTCCCACAAAGAATCTCCCACTTTTTTTGTGATACACAGAGCTAAATGTACACAGCCTTTTATATGAATAATTACATATTCTCAATATGCTGAAAAGTTCATTGTTTTAAGTCCTTCAGGCTCACTGAAAAGTTCATGAAGGATTGACCGCTTAATTGCATACCCACAACACGGTGAAAGAATTCACGAAGAACTACTCGAATATGAATAATAATTCTAACCCAAGAGAAGTTTTTTTCGAAAGAAAATTTTTGAGTTTAACTTCAGCTAAGTTTGAACTTAGGCCATCGAACACATTATTCGAACTACATGCCTTCATATGCGTGCTGCTTTCTTCAACCACAAGATTGAAATGTTTGTTCTCCAGTTTTCAACAGAGATACTAAATAAATGCGTGCAGCCTTCATATATGATAAATTTCATATTCTTTTTAAAGAAAACTTCCGAATTTAACTTAATAATTTAATCAACTTATTGGATAATAAGGAAGAATCCTATCTCTTAGAGCATTCAGCATCTCCTTTCCCTGAGGAGATGGCTCTGGGCCCTCTCCACCACTGCAAAGATGCAGAACATGGAAAGACCACCATCGACTCCATGGGCCAAGACTTGCATGGAGAGATCCAGCTGGCTGTTATCACTCTTAATGGTGGAATATTTTCTTGCAATGAAACAAAGATCCAAGTTTAGATTGCAAACCTTCTTCACAGCTGAAGATCTCGTGATGGGCCGTTGTCGACGAATGATTTGATGCCAAGGAATGATCGGACCCCGCATGTACCTGGAAGAAAACTGCAGGTAGGTCAGGGGGGAAATGAGTGATTGATTATTCCAGTGTGATGTGAAGAGAACCATTGATGTACTAACTCTTCAGGTGAAAGGTACAGTTGTCAAATGCTATGATTTGCTCTTTGAGATGGTCTTTTCCATTGATCAGAAAAAAAGGCCTTGAACTGAAGCCTTTTGTGTGAGACAAAAGCTGGAGATCAGGGCATTAACTGATGCCCTCCTTCATAAAGATTTCAGTAATACAGAAGTTACAGATGATGAAGTCCCCGGAGTTGAAATCCTTCTTGATCGCGAGCTGATGGCACTAAAATACGTGTCTTGAGTTACAACTGAAGCATCAGGGAAACAGAGAAGGAATTCTAGCCAAAACAATATTAGATTAGCATTTAAAATGGAATTTATTTGATTAAATTTTTCACAAAACTTATATTCAATGATCTTATCTGCTGAGAATGTATCTACAAATGTTACAACTGGTTAAATTTCTGGCCTTTTAGAAGAGCACTAGTGATTTAGATATGAATTCACTTCATCTTCCTACTAAGGAACCCAAACTTTGGCCGTAGTTTTCTAGACCTCTCAGCTGGATTTTCAGCTAAATCAGATTTGGGTTCAGAATGAGGCTGCGCGGTGTCAATGAAGTCATTGTCCCTAGTATCTCTCAGAACCTGGAGGAGTTTAATGGAGTTTTCCTTTGCCATAAGATTTCCATTCACAGAAATTTCAACAAGTGATGGGATAACCCCCTCTTTCAGAACCAGAAGGCAGTTCTGCAAATTTCTTGAGGATAATGAGTGTAATATATAAACAGCTAATTCTTTCTCTTCAACATTTCCGGATTCAAGAGCTTCTGCCACAGAAGAAATCAATCCGTTGGCATCAACAATCATTGTCGAAGCTTCTTCATCATCAACTAAATTTTGCAGAATAGTTAATCTGGGCCTGATCAGTCTTCTATTGCTTTGAATCTGCGCTAGTTTATTTATGCACCCAGAGGACAGAAAATGGGATCTTATCTCTCCATGAGATGATAGCTTTGATAAAATTTCCAAAACAATCTCCGCATATTCAGTGTCTTCAGAGTCCAGAAATTTTACAAGCTCAAGTAGAATTCCAGATGATAAAATGTAAGGTACACAGTATGGATGACAGGCAAGCTTTTCGAGAATCATCAGAGCTTCCTTACCTGCAGCAGAATTAAGAAGAGATAACAGCAACTGAAAGTCATCTGCACTAAATGAAGTAAGCTCCCACCTGTTTACAATACAAGAAAATTTAATTGAAAATTTGAAAATTCAACAAATGAGAAAAAACAAATCTAAAGTTCAAAGCAAAATTGTATTTAAAATCATCATCATCAGCATTATTCCAACTATTTGGAACAGACTTCAAAATCATCACCAATATAGTCAAGTGGTTTTCTCTCTAGCCAAAAATCATGTACAAAATCATTGTCCCTAATATTCTCTATTATAGAGGAGAATTCTATACAAGGAGAGACTGCATGGTTTGCCCTAATTGTAGCTGAAACACTTTTAATCCTGGTCACATCAATAACCCCTAGGTCCTTGGTCATATTTCCTTAAAATGACATGGAGTAGGCACGTGACTTCTCCAAGTTGTGAGGGATACTAGGTCTTCTGAGGATTAATGGAGTTTTCAATTCATTCCATGCACTGTCCGGTTAAGGACCTCGGTTTGGCTGTTAATCAGAGGGTGAAATAACATGCCATATTTCAGGGTCGTGTCCGCATCGTACAGACTACCTTCCAAAATTTGATGAAAAATTTGGTCTCTGATGGAGATAATCAACGATGCACCCAAAAGTGCAACAAGGATAGCCGTGCAACCTCCTCGACATTTATCATGAACTTGCACAGAATGAGCATCATCTTTGAGAATCTATCCATGATGATGAAAATGTAGTGGTGCCCCCACCTTGTTATCGATAGACCTCTTAAAAAATTCATGGAGATACTCTCCAATGGTGTTGCCAAAACTAGAAGCGGTTTGAAGAGGCCCTACTTCTTATTTGTTGATTTTGAGGTGCAACATAGGGTACAATCTCAGATGAACTTTTCAACGTGACCTCTAAGTCTAGGCCAATATATATGGCGCTATAGATTCTAGATGGCCTTGTTAATACCAAAGTGTCCAACTACCTTCATGGTCTGGGCCTTCCATATTCATTAGAGCCTATCCTTGATTGGAATACATAAGAGCGTTCCCTTATATAGGAGTCGACAAAACATCCTTCCTTTTCCTCCCCTTGGATCTTTATGAAGTTAGGTTTGACTTCAAACAAAGGAAGATAAGCTTGTCTTTCCTCAGAGACACATTCATCGTGGCAGCTAGCATGACTGGTAGCCTCAATAGCATATCTACCATCTTATTATTGACTCCAATTCTTGTACTTGATGTACAAGTGGTATTGTTGGAGATACGCCATCGGCTTCGTATGGAGTTCTTGATGAAGTTTTGATTGCATTTGCAGGTACTAAAGTCGTTGGACGATGCATGTCCTTCCCCAACAAGTTGTTTGTGAATGCTTCACGGCTCAACGAAGTGCGTACAACTCCTTGTCATTGACCAAGTAGTTCTTTTGAGGCCCCTGCCAAAGCTCAAAGAGGTTATGACATGGAATGCCTTCATGAGTAAGGAATGCTTCAATTGCATGGCTTTATGCGCTTTACTCCACCTCAAATGATCTCTGTAAATGTAGCATGGCAGGCACGAAGACCTCACCAATCTTCTTCAGTATGACGATCACAGCCTTGTGCTCTTCCTTCCACTCAAACGTTCAACTAGGTCAAGTAAGAGTGTGAAGGGGTGTAGCTTCAACCGAGAAATTCTTAATTTTCAAATGTACTGGCACAGACCAAGAAAGCTTCGTACCTCAATCCTCATTAACATTCTTCGATCTTTGCCATTCTTGGACATCATAAGTATTCTTGGATCGATCTTAATCTATCCTTTTACAACCGTAAATCGCAAGTGAAGATAGACTTCTTTACATTTAGATGCATTCGATACTTCTTCAATGGTGCTAGCTGCATGCTTTACTTGCTGGGTTATAGATCAGGATGCCATCTAGGAACACAATGACAAACACGTAGAGGAGTGGACCCAAGATGTCATTCATCAGGTGCATGGATGTTGTCGGCGCATTGCATAGGCTAAACAGCATCGCCAACCACTTGTACGAGTCTACCTTGGTTTAAAACATAATCCCTATGTGTTTCTTCCTTGAAGTGGACTTGGCAGTAACCCGACTTCGGTCCAACTTTGTGAACACATGAGCATCCATACGTTGGTCTAGCAAATCTTTGATCCTTGGTTGGGGACCGGTTCATGATTATCATCTTGTTAAGTGCCCAATAGTCCCACTAACATTTGCCATCTATCGTCATTCTTCAGAACAACAATGATTCGACTTCCATGACTATTGCTAGGCTTGATTTTCCCACTCTCTAACAACTTGTTGACGTGCTTCTTGATCTCTTCGTTCAGCACAATCAAGTTCTGGGACATGATAATCTTCGAAAATGGTGCATTGGACATGAGATGGATATTGTGTTTAGTATTCTTCAAGAAGGCAATCCTTGTAACTCCTGAAATAGGTTTGGGTATTCCTTTACCGATTGGTGAAGCTCGAGTTCCTTTGTAGCCAAAGAAAGGACATTCCCTTTCGCCTTCTTTGGTTAGAAGTAAATGAGAAATGACCATGGAATGACATGAATTACTCGTTGGACTATGCTGGCTGCCACAAGAACTAGTTTTCTTAGTTGAGCAATATGGCAGATGTACATCTCGTCCTTCATAAGGTGATACATTTGGTCGTGACAGACATAGTCACAAAGGTATGGTGTCTCGAGCAGTGCCCGGCAGATTTCAAGTGGCGCTACGTTGCACTCAACCTTCATTGATGAATCTTACTATCATAGCAAATTACACTCAGCAACATTGATCTATGCATACTCCGATGTTGCTTTGCAGCCAACGCAGAGTACATGGACTTGGCTTACCTTCAATCGATAGTCTCAGTCTTTCGATCAATGCTCGAGCAACAAGGTTTCTCTTGCTTTTGTTGTCGAAGATTGTGTCCACCAACTCTTGCTTCATTTGAAGCCTCATAACGAAGACCTCCAAATCCTACTTAATTCTTGACGGGCCTACTTCGTTTCCTTTCAGCATTGCCATGAAGTAGAAAGTGGGGTTTGACATTTGAGGGACATCAAGCAAGTCCTCTCTGATCACAATAGTGACAACTAATTTGCTTTTGTTACCTTCTTCGACCTATACAGTGAAAGTTCAAATTCTTCTTCTAGCATTTCTCAACGACGTAATCGGGAAGTTTACAATAGAAGCAAAATTTATCCCTATTGTTTTTGTGCCAGTTGGTCTTCAAAGGCCCTTCCTCTTTCAGAATGCCACATCGTGGCTTCGACTTCTTTCCTCCATCTTCAACCACAGTGTTGTTCACATGCTCTCTTGTTGGAAATCCAATCAAGCTTGCTTGTTTTGCTCAATTGTCATGGCAAAAGTCATAGTCTAGCTCATATCTCTCCTAGGAAAGAGCTTATATTTCAATAAGATGCTTCCATGAAGTCCAACAGTGAACTTCAAGAGACATGGCATCATTGAGAGTGACTCCAAAAATTAGTGAATGGCGTCCAAACTTGGAAGCATAATCATAGATTGTTTGCTCTTGTCTCCGACGCAACCCATGCCACTACTTCCATCTCTCGCCCATATACTCAATGGGGATAGAACACTTTTCATAGAAGCTCTTTGAATTGTTGTCATGCATACAAATGTGGTAGTTCACCAAGTCAGGGTATGGTGTGCGATCTTAGTCTCCTTCAGTAGGTCATGGACACAAGGCATTTTCTAAATGGCTAGTTTGAATTCTGAGCATTTTCTTCTCAGCCCATATAATATTCCTGCTGGCCAAACGACTAGCTCTCTTACACACTTGCAAACTTTCTTGCTAGTCTGGCCTGCAAGCTCCCCTCTCAAGCTCTAAGTGTCCTTTCACTTTTTTTCTTAGCTAAAATCTACAATACTCTCGAAGAAGCTCATCTTTTTTTGTGTTTCCTCCAGGTTTTGTTTGCTTAAATCAGTAAGTTTGTACGGTTGTATGCTATTTGAGTTTTAAAGAGGTTTTCTTGAACATTCTTGAAGCTCTCATTGATTGATTCTTAATCTTGCTTGCTAAAGAGTTTTTCCTCTTAGCAAATTTCTTTGTGTATAGAGCTTCTCCTATACTATTTTGCTTGTTTATAAGTTGTAACTTTAACTAGCTAGACTAACATCTTTCGTTATTTCTTTTTTACTCGCTTATAGAGGTTTTTAGATCATCACATTAAGTGAGAAGTTTGGTGGGTTAGGATTGCGCCTAGCATAAAAACCAATGTAGAATAAATTTGATCCCGTAAAAAATCTTGAGGTTAGCTCCATGGCCTGAAATGAGTAAATTATAAGTGGGTTTATTCGGCTTTAGTTCTTGTCAAAAGTCGGTGACTTAGTGGATTAATTCTCATTTGAGGAGCGTAGAGAGTAGAGTAGGAGGAAAATCGAACCACTATAAATTGTTGTCTTCTACAACTCATTTGTTGTACTAAAACTTGATTAACATATCATAGAATGAATTTGATTTTAACTCATATTTACATTCAATAACTTAAATATAAATGAATTATATAGAATATAAATCATCTCTCTCACAGTTTTCATTCCGTGCAATTATTGTGTTGTTTCTATAATTTTGGTCAATTTATATAAATTGATCGCTATGTTTTGTGAATCTATGCATTAACAGGTCATTTAGTCAATTGAGTGAAATTGACCACTTTGCTCTATTTGCCTAGATTTTGATCTGTTTTTTTGACTCGTGCTCATTTCCTTTGTACTTTAAATACTTTGAAGTATACACCATTTATACATACTTAATTACTTGAGCTTAAATTATTTTTAAAAAAAAATTTAATTCCCAATGCACCCAATTTTAGAAAGGCCTAAGGGCCGATAGGTCTAGGGAATGAGACTAATGAGGTTGAAGTCCTTGCACCATCTGTGTAGAGCTATTAATGATCTGATTTTAAGTTGATTCAACCTTGACTCAAAATTAAATTGAAAGTTTTCAATTCAATCATGATCCGATCCAAAATGTCAATGAGAAGACTTCAATCTAATATTGATCCGAGGTAAGTTTTGCTCATTTGTTATCGATTCAAGCTCAATCTAAGCTAAACACGATCTAAATTTTGATTAATTTTCAATCTTTCAATTAAAATTTTAAGTATAAATGCACTCACTTATTCAATTAACTTAAATCATCTCCTCTATCTTGATCTAATAGTTAGAAATAAAAACAAAAAAAAATAACCTACAAAATGCATAGATTCACAAAACATATTGAAAAAGTTATTATACTGAAAAAATTATTTGTGTAAATATGTATATATATGAATAATATCCTTTTTTTTAATTGATTGGATTTCGAATAGACTCGTCTGATCCTATGTCAGCTCATGATTGAAATGGTAAAACTCGAGCCATAAAAATAACTCTTTAGTCAAATCACCTGGATCGAGTCGACATCAATTTGATTCAAAATTCAATTTAGTTGTCGACCAATCTTCGATCTTCAAGCTAAGTTAATAGTCTTACATCTACATCTTGAAGATCCTCGTTTTAACCATCTTCTCAAGTGCCTTCCTTAAGACACTTCTCAGGAATTCGTCCCTTTGACTCGGCCTTCCTTCATTTGCCTCATCTTCGATCGTCCAAGTTGTCATGGGGTCTTCATGAGATTCACCAAGACTTCTTGATGCACTTCCTGCTTGAAGTCTAAGATTCCTTGCGTGATTCAATAGATTTTCTTCTTTCACTCCCATGTTGCCTTCTAGCTCCTGGGAGCTCTATAGTTCACCGTGGTGATTTCAATAATGGTTCCCCATTGGCCCAGGGTTTAAGACAAATCTCCTAATCATTCGGTAATCATGTCCAATGCAAGCTATGATTTTAATTTTAATTGTATATTATTGAATAACATATAATAAAATTACTTTTAGACCATACCTTAATCCCCTCGTTGCTTTAACCAAAATATTATTTACAAGCTCTAATGATACCTCATGTTCTTTACATTATTAATGTCCATGCCACTTCAATCTATTTTTTATAATCTCATCATCAATATATGCTACTATAATATTTTCTCTGACATAAATCATTTTTTACTTTATTTTCTCTAGCCTTACTACACCATCCATCTGAACATCTCACTTCAATAACAATAAATTTTGTTACTAGTGATTTCTTTATTTCTTAATATTCTTATGAGTAACATAGCTAGCCAAATTATTTTGTTTTTCGCATTTCAGTAACTTCTCCACATAGCATGCAGCGTTAATTCTAATTGTGATGTCCTACAAAATCTCCCTGAAACAACATACTGAAACTGATTCAAACTTTAAAAAAAAGAAACCGACGTTCAAAAAAATAATGAAATCAGATAAACAGAATTATGAAATAATCAGATACCTTTTATGACTTATAAGGGCAAGCAAAATTTGTGCTCCACTTCTTTGCGCCTGTGAATCAGATAGGTTACATGCCTTCTTCAAGAACAGCTTGAGTGCTTCTGCAAACCGGTTAGAAAGCATAGCACGGAAGGCCGCTTCATTGTCACCTTCCAAAAGGTATTTAATGTCTTCTACTGCTTTCTCTTGAAGTGGTGATGGAAGGCCAGAAAGCCCAAATAAGAACCTCAGATACATTTCCTGACTAAAGTGGGAAAAAGATTTATATCTTTGGTAATCATCACTCCACAAAAAAAATTGGCCCATGTCTTTAGGAGGAGACAAATCCAAACAACTAGAAGAAGAGGATATAATTGATACATTAGATTGCTCATTCTCAAGTATGCAATCTCCCTTGTGTCCCTCTAGCAGGGTCGTACACACATTCTTCAGGCTAGAAATAGAATCGCAATTAGTAGGTTGCCAAGAACAAAAACCAGTCCCTTCAGGTTGAGTGCAGGGATCCTGAGTATTGACACCATGTTTTTTGCACCAGCTTGATATAAGATCCTTCATGCAAGAATTAGGAATCACAAATAAGTTTTCCAACGTCTTATGTGTCTTGGGACATGTATCATTTCCATCCTTAAACCATTTCTCAATCCAAAATCTTTCATAGGTTTTTCCAGAAGCTATGATCACAGGATCATGCATTACTCTTGATGACAACGGACAAAAGAACTCCTCAGGAGGCAATTGATCATTGTTTAAATGTGTTTCAGATTCGATATTTTGAAAAGACTTTTGATAGCTGGTTTCAATCTCACAAGCATCCGATTCAGAGTTCATTCCCACGTTGAATTCCTTAGAATCAGAAGTCATGTGTTTTCCATAGTTCTTTATAAGATAAAGGAAATACTTTAAAATCCTTTCCTTTTTGTCATCGATTTCTCCGAACTTGTCAAGAAGTTTTTTTATGGACCTTCTCTCTATTAATAGAGCTATAGGAGATGAGATGTTTAACAAGGACGCAACACTTTGGAAGGCTTCCAATTCTTGGTCATGACTCAAGTCAGTTTGGGATAAAAGGTTCAACAAAGACTTTCTGGCCTCCTCTTCTTTAGGACCAATAATAAACTTCACATCTCTGAGATAGTTAAGAACATCAGAGATCTGCAATGCAAATGTACCAACTGTGAAGCAACTATATAGTGCGACATGAAACTAGTTCATTTTTGAAATAATATTTAAGTCACGGCTAACTATAACTTAGGTTAAAATCAACCTTATACGTTACATCGTACACAAAATTTAATATTAAGCTAACAATATTTCAAATATTACACAAACTCAAATATCAAAACCAACTTTATTTCTCAACCTACACAAATTCCAGAATAAAAACTAACTTTATTCATGCCATACACTATTCCGAAATAAAACAAACTTTATTTTAAATCTTTCACAGATCTCAAAACAAAATTTTTTTCATCCAAGGTTATCTTCTACCCCAATTAAAAATAAACCCGCAAAGAACAATATAGTTTTGCCTCATCCTATAGACTTCAATATTGCTGCAGACTTAGTGGCCATATATTTAAGTTATTAATAATGATGCTAGTAAAACATCCAGGAACTTATTTTTGACTTCATCCTGCAAACTTCATTGCAGCAATCGTAGTGGCTATTTAACAGAGTAATCATGATGCCAATGAGACAAGAACAGAATGAACGTTTTAAACATCTTGATATTTATTTTTTGAAATGTGAATTCATCAAAGCCAAAGGTTAAAGCCTGATAACTTGTAAGGAGTTTGACTAACTTGTGAAGCCAATGCTAGTGGAACCATTGTCTGGATTTGACTTAGACCCGCATTCAGTTGACTCCTTATCCTTTCACATCTTAAAACAATAGATTCTGCTGTGACAACCTGCGAGTAAACAATTACCAGAAGCTATTAATTTCAAAACCATCGAATGAACTATCAAAAAAAAAACATCAAATGAGAAGATTTCTAGTGATAATACAATATCGATTGTGAAAGGACATATAAGAAAGGCAACAATCCTGCATTCTTTGTTCATAATGGTGTGAATCTTAACATAGAATAACATTTGGATAGCTTAGCTGCCCGACCTTCTGGTAGATATTACAACAACAAAATAATTCACTGATTAAGATCAATCCTGGTTGCATGAATACATCAGAGAGAGTGAAAACACAAGTAATTGCTATGCACATCCAACACATGTCAGTAACATAAACAATTACCTAGAAGATATTGGATAACTTGACAACCAAGAATTCCACTTACATCTAGGTTCATTCTTTCTGTGTGAAAATTGTTGTGAAGAGATGGCGGAATTAATTTTCCAGCCAACAGCTGCTCAGATTTTCAATGGGATTTAACCTTGCCCTTGGATTCCATGGCAATAACGATTTAAAACCTCCCCTAGGATCTATGTTTTTGTTTACTGATTCAGCGATAGAGAAAAAGACCTGAATTTTCTAAGTTGCAAGTAATATTCATAGATGAAAATCATGATAACATTCATGTTCTAAGCAATATAGTATCCAGAACAAAACACGAATAAAATTTAATGGTTTCAATCGAGTAAATAGCAAAAATACCCTTTACTCTCCCTCACTCACATGTGAAACATTTCCAAAAGCATAGATCTACCTGAAATGCAAGCTAAATACCCATATTTCAACACTATAGTAGTTAACATGTTATTGGGGGAATCTTGCTTTCACTACGTGGAGCTACTGGAAGCAGCTTATCGTTTGAGTTTTTTGGTTTTTTGAGTGCCTTTAAGGCACATAGAGTTACACATGTTAATGATGTTTTGCATGATTCTTTGAGTTGCATGGTTTTTTGAATGCCTTTCACTGCTTGCATAGCTTATGTAGGATGGAATGAGGGTACACCTCTCTCACCTAATTTTTGCATGATTCTTGCTAAAGATCGCGACTATTGTACTTAATGTACTTGATTTGCTTTTTATAGTACCCTAGGCCTTGATCGAGTTTCAGAAAAACATGTTATTTAACAAATCAATTTTATCATCCTGTATCTTACAATATCTCTATCCCTCTCCCTTGGAGCACACTCTGTCATTGTGTCCTTTTTTGCATTCTGTATGTAGCAAAACCACATAAAACATAAAGATATTGCAGATCCAATTAAATTTGGATTTGCAAAAAAAAAAAAAAAAAAAACACATCCAAGTTCATGGAAATATAAAATGACCAAAAAAGAACAAAAAATGCCAGCTCAATAGTAATTTCTTCAATAGAAGTACAAAAATGCATCTTCTGTGGTTCTCTAACATGCATGTGGCAAACAACAAAATTATTTTACGTTGGACATCCCTAATCGGATGGCTTAAAGTGAATTCCATGGATCAATAAAAAAGTAATGGACAAATGAGCTGGGGAAATCAGTGGGAACCATCTGGCCCAGGTACTAGTGACTATTTTTGTTGAGATATACAGTTCTTCAGCCCCACAAAATGAATTGAGAGCTCCATAGAAGAGGCTTAAGTTTGCAAAAATGGAACTGGAAGGCCAGTATAGTTGATTACAAGGGAACTTTGTCATAGTCATAAATTGAATTAATCAAATAAGAAAAAAATGAGTGGTTAGATGCTCTTCTTCATGATGTGTGGAGATAGAGAGGTTAGCTAATCAAGGAAGCAAAGAAAATATTGTTTTTTCAAGATCTAACATTCTTGCTTTTGAACTCTACCTTGGGTAACTACTGTAAAGGTGTTGATCACCCAGGAAATTTTTAAATTTCTGCAGTTTTTCTTTTTTTACAGATAAAAAGAAAAGATGCGATAATGCAAGAGATCCCTCTCCCCCCCAAATTTCCCTCAACAAAAAAAAAGGGAAAAGAGTGGGGACTATACCAGGACTTCAATGGATTAGTCCTCTTATTTACTTTGAAGCAGAACAGCTACAACAATTATGTCTATGAGGAATGTAAACGTAGACTGGAGTACTATACAAATAGATAAGATAAAATAATCAGAGCTAAGAGAGTAGATTCCAATTTCAGATAAGATAACCAAATATTGACATCAATCATCCAAACCCAAATGCTCACCCAATAACAAAACATACCAAGTAGAGCTTACTAGACTCAGCACAATAATTAGCAAGCAGCTTGGCTTTATCAACCATATGGTTTAGAGCACATAATATTTGTATTCCTGATGAGCTCCCTGGTCGAGCTGACTCAATAGCTGGAAGGATGCTATTGATCTTTTCTGAAACCTTCAGAAGTTCACAGCAGATCGCATCATGTACCTAAAATGCATGACCTATTAGTATGCACATATATAGCATTTGAAAGAACAAGAAAATTTCCCTTATTGCATAAAATTCACACAAGAAAATGGCTATGAGTCACACAAAGCAAGTTAAACGAATATCAGTTTTTCGGAAAGCAAAAATGAAATATTGGTATGGCGTGTTTAAGCCTAGCAATTTGGATGCAGTATCCAGCCGATGGGTAGTAAACGCAGGACAAAAGTCAAATGTTGTGCATCTAAGTATTACAATATTACTAACAACCAAACCATCAGCATGTTTAAAATTACGTGATGAAGTTGAATTGCAAAAGAAATAAAATATAACAATCCATAGAAACTAAAACGCTGCTACGCATGCTAGCTGTAAGACAAAGACAGTCGTCTGGCCTGACCTAGTAATCATTATGCATGAATTAGAATCAAAGGATTAGTCTTCACCTTCTGTCCAGTAGAAGTTTCTCTAGCTTTTTCAGTTTCAGTAACAATGTGGCCCATGCGAGTAGATGGTCGATTTTATCTGGATTAAAACACTTCCAAAATCAGAACACATCAATAGATATATGATCATCAAATCATTACAAGATTCAAGCAGGTTTAAATTGCTAATTTTAACGGAATAACCCACTATATAATTACCATCAAAATGAAAAATTGAACTTGAACTCTCAATTCAACCTAGCTGTATGATAAATACAACCAAAGAGAAGCCAGCAAAGATCCAAGCTTTACCAAAAAGAAGGGAAACATAATAGAAGCCCAAGAACGGTGGAAGAAGCGGAAAGGGTTAAAACAAGGAAGCGAAAAGGAAGAATAAACTAAACAATCCAATACCTGAAAAGTACTTTCCGTTGGGTTCGATCGTGCTATGCTTCTTGATCGAGGAGAATCCGCAGAGGGCTGGGGGGACGACGGCGACGACGGAGCAACAGAGAGGAACCGGAGAAGAAGACCGAGAAAAGGATCAACGGAGGAAGAGCAATAACGAAGGACAGACGGGGAGTAATTCAGCGCCGCCAACCGGACTTGCCGAAAGAGGACAGATTGGGTAAAGCAATTTGACAAGAGAAAGCAGGTCAGCGTCTCCTTGTCTCTTTATAGGCGACGAGCGGGAAACCTAGCTGACTGACTAACTGAGCACTAATACCCGAAAGAGCATTTTAGCATCAAGGCCCCTCTTTCTCCATATTTTATTTTATGATCCCTTTCCTTCCACGTAAAAGAAATTTGGGCAAATTACACCCAGGTATTTGAGTTTAACACCTAATAACATGTAGGTCCATATTTTTTTAAATTATAACATCGAGGTTCTGAGTTTAATAAATTATCAAATAGGTCCTTTTTTATTATTATTAAAATTTTTTAGAATTACCATTTTACATCTGCACCTCTCTCTCTCCTCCCGATCTCGCGCACGTGCGCGGGCCGGGCGGCCGGTCCGACGGCCGCGCCACCCACTGGCATCTGTTCGACCCGCCGGTGGCCGCGCGGCCCGCGCGCTTGCACGAGATCGGGAGGAGAGAGAGAGGTGCAGAAGTAAAATGGTAAATTTAAAAAATTTTAATAATAAAAAAATAAAAAAAGTCTCATTCGATAATTTATTAAAACTCAAGACTCCGATATTATAATTTTAAGGGTACATAGCATCTGGGTCCCTCTAGTTTGGTCGTAATGCAAATAGGTCCCTCGAATATTTAAATGCAGCAAACTGGTCCTCTAGTTTGATGAAATGTGCATATAGGTCCTTAGGCCGTAACAGACGTTAGAAATCACTTTCTCTCTCCTCCCTCTCTCTCCTCCCTGCATCTCTCTCTCCTCCCGATCGTAGCGCACGGGCGACACCGCGCGACCTCCAGCAGCTGCGCAGCGTATGCGAGCGCAGGTGTGGCCGGCGGCGGGCCTCTCTCTCTCCGTGAGGGTGGGGAGGAGGGATTCCATGGCGAGGAGGAGGGATTCCATGCAGGGAGGAGAGAGTGGGAGGAGAGAGAAAGTGATTTCTAACGTCTGTTACGGCCCAAGGACCTATATGCACATTTCATCAAACTAGAGGACCAATTTGCTACATTTAAATATTCGAGAGACCTATTTGCACATACGACCAAACTAGAGGGACCCAGATGCTATTTACCCTAATTTTAAAAATATGTACTTGCACGTTGTTAAATGTTAAATTCAAGGATTTGGACGTAATTTGTCCAAGAAATTTTATCATTTGCCGTTAAAATGCAAATATATTTTACTTTTGGAAAAAAAAAAGCAAATATGTTATAATATATAT
>JAEMOT010003206.1:550748-567414 GCA_019297695.1 Apostasia ramifera | reverse complement strand
ATATATATATATATATATATATTTGATTGAAAAATGTTTATAATATATTGCAATTAAAAATGCAAATATATTTGTGAATGTAATAATCAATTTAATAACACTTCAATACTTTATTATTATTGAGGATTATATTCGACGTAAAATAAAATTATTTTTTAGAACTCATTTGGTTAAAGTATATCTTTGAGATATTTTAAGTTTTTTAGAGATAGAAAAAGAAAATTGAGCTGACTCGTCTCAATTCAATTCGAGTTTGAGCTAGTTTATTTCTCTTGGGTGACATATAAAATTGAATAGAAATATTCTGCGATAAATCACAGGAAATGTTAAGATTATCATAGAAAGTATATGTCAATAAATTTCTCAAAAGATTTAATATGGAGAGACGTTTATTTGGGATTATTCCTATTCAAAAAAGTGACAAGTTCAATCTTAAGCAATGCCCTCGAAATGATATTAGATGAACCTAATTAAGATTTAATCTCGCAGCTAAATATGTCTTAATAGCAGGATGATCTCATCCGTTCAATTGCCAATTGCTTGATAGACATACCACATTAAAGTATTAGATATATAAATCGGTCATCTTCCTAGCTTAAATTATTATTACGAAATTCCATCATATCTTCGTATCATGTGGATTGACAAGATAAAAGGGAAGAAATCAATTTCCTACATCGTCCCCTGGGATTGCGGAACATGGTTTTATCTTTCTTTAATCAGAGAATGTTATTTTCTTGTAAAAATTATTAAATTCGAAGAACAATGCTCTTAATATATATGTGATTTATATTTGTTCTAATAACATCGATTTATGCTTCTGCCTTATGAATATTTTGCCAATAGAAATAAGTCAGCTCAAACTCGAATTGAATTGAAACGAGCTAAATTTGCGCTATGCTCTGCTCGGCTCGGCTCGGCTCGAACTCGGATTATTCTCATCCCTAACCGTACAATCATATTAAGACCATAACGATGGTCTATTCCAAACCAAATTTTGGTTATGTATTTTAAGTGGGTAATGCGGAATATTTTATTTTTGTCAGGTTAAAATGATAATTTTACATGCCTCACATCAAACACATAAAATATCTAGTTATTTTGCTGTCAAGGGCTACAATTAAAGTAATTTTTAGATTTGGCCAGCAGAATCATTTGACTGTCGGCCAATAAGGTGCCACCATATCAGTACCGAGTGGGGCTCATTGCCGATGTGACACCACACTAAATAGGCAAAATTTAATAATTTTTTTTAAAAATTGAGCTCGAATTTTAGTCGATACAAATCAAAGGGAGCTCCGGTCCACATATTCGGAGTCAAGTAAAAATCGCCCTCTTGTGCATGTGGGTCCCACTGCTATTAAATAGCAATCAGCAATTAAATATATTTTTTTTTATGATTAAATATGCATTTTTTTTCGTTCCTACATAAGGAGCCCAGAAGAATTTTTTTTTTATTGTAAGAGGCCAGAAGAAATTTTTTTTTTTTTTTTTTTTTTTTTTTTTTTTAAAGGGCCCAAAAAAATTTTTTTTTTTTTTTTTTTTTTTTTTTTTGATAAAAGAGTCCAGAAGAAATTGACTTAAGAGAAACATGAAATCGACGGTTGATGTTGCGCGTAATAAAATAATGGCAGGCTGCCACGTGTTTAGCCGTTGGCCGTTAGAGTTGGTCCGTTCAAATC
Organism: Apostasia ramifera; assembly: GCA_019297695.1. NCBI lineage: Eukaryota > Viridiplantae > Streptophyta > Magnoliopsida > Asparagales > Orchidaceae > Apostasia > Apostasia ramifera. The sequence continues at coordinate 565,732 of JAEMOT010003206.1, read as the reverse complement.
CCTCGGCGCGTTGAAACGTCCACTTTTTCAAGCTTCAAATTATCAGATTACGTTTCAAAAATTTATTTATTGAAATAATTACCTACAAATCAAATCATTTAATTTTATTTATATTTTACTTATTTATTCTTAATTAATTACATTATTCACACTGAAAACATAATAAAATCTTACATACATATATTTTAACGTATTTCTATTATAATAAGTAATCATAATTTTTCAATAATTCAACTATAGTTAGATTACAAAAAATCTGAGCCGTTCATCGTATTATTTTAAGGATATTTAAATATATTTTGAGTAAAAATCCTAAAATCTTAATATTTAGGTGGCGGCAAAGGAAAGAAACATCCTCGATGTGAATTAATTTTAGGACAAATCAGCTCTTTAGTGTGGCATTAAGGAAAGGAAAAATATGTACCATTAAGGGTAAAAATATAATTTTAATGATTTACTAACAGAATTATTTTTTTTCAAATAGATTTTGATTAAGTTTAAACTTAAATGTGTGTATATAAGATTTTGTAATGTTTTGAGTGTGCATAACGTAATTAACTAAAAATGGATGTGTAACGTATAAATAAAGCGAAATGGTGTGATATGTAGGTAATTATCCCTTTTTTTTAAGGAGATGGGATAATTACCTACATACTACATAGCTTAGTTTTATTTATGCCTTACCCATTCATTCTTAGTTAATTACGTTATGCACACTCAAAATATTATAAAATTTTATATACACATATTTTAACTTATTTCTATTATAATGAGTAATCATAATTTTTCAATAACCTAACTAAAGTTAGATTACAAAAAATCTGAGCCGTTCATCATATTATTTTAAGGATATTTAAATATATTTTGAGTAAAAATCCTAAAACCTTAATGTTTAGGTGGTGGCAAAGGAAGGAGACATCCTCGACGTGAATTGATTTTAGGACAAATCAGCGCTTTAGTGTGGCATTGAGGAAAGGAAAAATATGTACTGTTACGGGTAAAAATATAATTTTAATGATTTACTAACAGAATTATTTTTTTTCAAATAGATTTTGATTAAGTTTTAACTCAAGTGTGTGTATGTAAGATTTTGTAATGTGTTGAGTATGCATAGTATAATTAACTAAGAATGGATGGGTAAAGCATAAATAAAATTAAATAGTGTGGCATGTAGGTAATTATCAATTATTTATTTTATGTATTTTAATAATAGAATTTTGGATATTTCTAAAATCTTATGCTCTACTAATATTCGCAGTTTCAAACTTTGATAATTTTATATTTTCAGTAAATATTTACCTAAATCTTTTTTTTTTCTCATAACTAAATCTTTGACTAACAGCCTATATGTAAACTGTATACAAATTATTAAATATTAATATATATGCCATTAAAAAATCTCATTAATAATGTGTTTTATTTATTATATTTTTAGCATACTGAAAAATACAATAATAATAATAACTAAAAAACATCACCCTTTTGCGTACGATATAACAATTGGGCTACAATATCCTTTTGTATGGCTAGACAGATGCGATGAAAGATAAAAGGAGTAGATACTAATCTGCTTATAAACTGACATTCGTTTCAAAGATATTGTACCAAATTCAAGAAAAAATAGCCGCAGAAGTAAATTAGCTAAAAATATCAAAAACAAAATGTTACAAGTCAATATCATGCGCCTGGCAAGCAGCCAGATGTTTCTCTATTTTACAAGCAGCTTCCCAGAGGAAACACCATCTGGAATACCAGTTGCTCCAAATATCAATGACGAGACACCCGTAACATCCAAGCAATGGTCGGCATCCTTAAACCAATCATACACTAAAATATCTACAAGTCGAACAAAATATAACTCTGACACAAGGAAAATTAAGGTACTTCTCGATAGCATTGTACTGCATAATGGCCTAAGATATCAACTAATGCACTACGCATCATATCATGTTGAAAAGCATAACCAGAATGTGATGCACAGTATATAACATGGTCACCCCTATATATTAAAAATATATAAAGCATTTATTCATCAATTTTTTTCCTAAATTTCTTCATATTGCATAACCATCAATGTCCAATTAAATTGTACATAATCATGCAATACAAAAGAGATAAAGTGAGTAATTATATATATATATATAATTATAAAATCTAGATATTTGTCATATTTAATATTACAGATTAATTAAAAAAAAATCATATAAAAATTATAATATTTGTTACATACATGCTACAACTTTATGATATGCATTATAATTTTCATATAATTTTTTATTATCAATACGTTATATTCAACATTTAAGTGTCAAAAATATAAAATAATTAGATCTCGGTAATATGCATGTGATTTTTTAAAAAAAAAATCATTAGATAAATTCGAAGTACGTACTTAAATAGACATCTAGTTATAACAGTTATTCACACATCATATTAACGGATAATTTATGTATCATATTTTAAGTACTATGAATTAGTGTGGTTCAATAATCGGCGAGTCCTGAATTATCGCGGGAGAAATCATCTCACACAAGTTTAAATTAGAGAATACTGCAACTAGAACTCTTTCCTCTTCCAGCTGCAAAGTTCACAAACCAGATGCACAGTAACTATTCCCACTTCATATGTATTTCGAATCGTCGGTGCTTGTAAGGATGAGCCCATCATCGAATTGATAACAAGTAAATTAACCTTCGGACCGCCTGCCAATAAGATCGTGGGATTGACAAGCTATCTTCTTGAATCATTTTCCATCTTTTAGGATCTTAGTCCTTGTCTTTTAGGGCTTGTTTGTCCCAAAACCATTTTGGTTCTGCCTCAAGACCAAAATGATATTCGATTAAAAAATAAAATAATAATAATAAATAAATAATTTTTTATTACATCTTACATAAACTGTAATATAAAAAATTTTATTTTATTTCATATACTCAATTATTTTTAATAGAATACTTTATTTCATATTTTTAATAAATTAAATATTTTAGTCTAGGATGTGAAATAAAGTTGATGAGTTTATTGAAAAATAATTAAGTACATGAAATTAAAAAAATTATTTTATATTGAAAATTATATAAAATATAATAAAATTTATTTATTTATTATTCAATGTGGACATTGCTATGTCTTACAAGTAAGCCTTTGAAGCATGCGAAAAGCAAGCCCTCAAAGGAATGAAAACTATTTTGATAAGTAGAATAATATTTCGACCTCGAAGAAGAAACAAAAATAAAATTAACATTGAGCAAGCAGACCTCAAGGCAGAAAGCGAGTCAGAGTACCAAGTCTAGATATCAAATGTCGAATAAGTTGATCTCAAGACAGAAGCGAGTCAGAGTACCAAGTCTAGATATCAAATGTCGAATAAGTTGATCTCAAGAACAACGAGCTCTAGGTCGCACCTTGAGGAGGAAACTTTAAGAAGATTGTACATGAGCATGCAATATATATCAAAGATATATAGGATATAGATTTTGCTGATTATGCATTACACATTTTAACTTGCTTAATTTCAGGCTTTCATGAATTATTGATTCAAATAGTGTTTAATTCATCACAAATATTGAAACCAAACTGATCTTGATCAGTAACCATAACTTTATAGACCACATGAGTATTGTTGGTCAGATTTTAAATGAGAAAAAGATCGAAAATATTGTCACGCTCGCCTTAAATGTATGCGTAATTATTTTAGCACATCGTTGTTAAGATAATGATGAGAGTTAAATATAGCATGGATATCACGATATCTAGTTTTTTACAATTTTAGTTCATTCTTTGACGCGTTTCTTTATATCTGATGCTAGGTTCTTAAGGACTTTTAGTTTTATTACAGTAGTATCTAATATAAATAAAATTCTTGTGTAACATGATTTGAATTAGATGAGTACTAAAATTTATGTTAATATAGAAATTTTAAGTATGTGGATATATTCTATTATGATCACATATCATGCATGCATTTAATAGCCTATATAAGAAGAAGATTAGCTTACTTACAACTAAAATATTTTTCTTCTTCTAGGTCTTATTTCATGGAGAAACATGAATAGATGCTAATAAGATTATAAGTTGCCCATAGTCTAAGTGAAACCTATATTGAAAAACATAAATCTTGATTCTCGTTACCTAAATACGTTTAAGTGATAGAGCAAATAGTTCTTTTTTCTCAAGGTTATCGTTCTTTTATCGAAGTTCACTATAATGCTAGTTGAACAAAAGGAGTTTGGCTTTGTTATTCGACTATAATTATTTTTTTTATGTTATTTTTTTTACAGACTGCTATGATTGAACTCTTTTTTAATTGGTTCACTTCTAGCTTTTACAATTTAAACTTTTTTACTAAAACTTATTGTTTAGAAACTTTTGAACTTATGATCTTTTATTATTGCTTCTGTGATTTCAACTTTTTCGCATGAGAATCCCACCGCCAATAAAAGATAGTAAATTTCACTTTTTTCACATTCACATATGTGCCTCTAAATGAATCCCATTAAGTCCAATTTGGTTATGTTGTAAACTATTGTTTGAGCTTGTTCATAAAAGAGTTGAGCCCTTGGCTTCTACATTCGAGCTCAATTTATATAAAGAAATGAGCTGATCAATAAGAATTTATGCTTGTTCATGAAGAGAAATATAGCTATTATCAAGCCAACTTTTGAGATATGTAAATGATCCAAAGTGAAGCTTAACAATCAAGCTCGTGCATACATGAACAATTAATCAACCATAAAATTAAGTGGTAATATATTTATACGTTTCATATTCATGTAGCCCTAAAACAAGTGAATGGATAAAAAAAAGAATAATTACCTGCATGGTATATTATACTTGTTATTTTATATATTATTCAGTTATACTTAATAAATTATATTTTACACACTATAAAATACATAAAAATTATCTTTATATCATAATTTTACTATGTTCAATATAATATTTTTAATAGTTCATGATGCGTATAGTGTAAAAAAATATGTACAACATAATTTATCGAGTATAAATGAATAATATGTAAAATAAATTTATTGCAGTATATATGTAGGTAATTAACTCAAAAAATAAATTGATAGCTTAGGCCTTGTTTGGCTAAAGCTAAAAAATAGGCAAAATTATATTTTAATAATATTTTAAATTTATTATCAATAACTTTATTTCACATTCAACATAAATTTTAATCTTAAAAATTAATTTTATTTCACATCCAACATAAATTCTAATCTTAAAATTAATTTTATTTCACATATATCCAATACACCTCCTAATATTAAAATAAATTTCTTTCCTATCAATTCTATAGAATAAAATATTTTTTCTTTCCTTACTTAAATTTAACGTATGAAATATACATAGGATGTGTGGTCGTATGAAATATACCCATTTTTGGGACCTAAAAGTAATTTTTAATTCATCTCTTGTGTGGAGACTTTCTACTAAGACAGGTACTCAAAAATTTCAGTTTTTATAGCGAAAACACCGTGATGTTACGATTTATTCCGTAAGAGAGATTAAGATAAGACGTCGAAACACACAAGTCTGATGGGGGAATAAGAAATAGTGATTTGAGAATAGCTAGCTCAGAATAATTTTATCGATTGATTCTTGAAATAGAGGATATAAATTTATACGTAGGCGACTTTATTACTAGATAAGGAATGATACTAAACATATTCTCTCAAGTTATAATAGCTTATTTTTTAAATTTCGTACAAATCAGAATTTGGGAGATGTGAAAACAATTAAATAGAACTATTAAAAATTTAAAAATATATTAAAAATGCTTTAAAATTAATGAAACCAGTCTTGTTCTTTAGGCTGAAAACATGTTTTTTGAGCAAGGATCATAAATCACAGTATGGGGTTCATTGAAATGTTTTCGTAAAGATGTTGCATGTTCTTTTAACTCTTTTTGGATTGAAAGATATTACTATTTATTTAAATTTTTCGCACTTGATTGAGTGAATTTTTTTTTGTCATTTTTTATATATATATTATTAATTACATAAATTGGAAATATTTTGTTCATAATTCCAAACCGATGTGCATGTATATTAAGAAAATTTACAGTAAAGGATTATTTATCTACATATATGTTAGAGCAGTTCTCAGTTGGAATCACGAGTGCATTTCGTCGCTAAATCTGCATAACGACTTCATCAAAAAACAGTTCTACATAATGACATACCTAGAGATTAGTAGACTTAGATAATGAAACTCGAGGATAGGAGGATAGGATCTCATAAAAGCTCGAGGAGTAAGAAATTTGTGTGCCTAATGGGAAAAGCAATTAGGAACATATGCCACATTCAATTAGGGGATCACGCGCATAGCGTGCTGAATTTGCGATATTAATATCTAACAAGTGAAGTAGTGGAGATCAATAGACTTAGTGAAACTTTGAAGTTACAAACTCTTTTTTGGGATTAGAAGAATAAGGTTTCATAGAAGTTTAAGGAATCAAACCTGTGTCTGGATTCAAAGATGTATTCCAATTTATCGAGTTATTTACTTGATCAACTAATAAGTTAGTATATTGATAGGATAATAGTAATGTTCTCATATCCCAGTGTGAGGAAGGAGTTTGTTTAAGAAGCACAAATTCTCACGTTCAAACCACATTATTATCATAGTTTTCAAATTAGGTGTAGAAAATTATAGTACTAGGAATGAAATCGAACAAAAAAAGTATATCGATACCAAAAAAACTTAACATAAAAATGGTACCTGAAAGATCTATTTGGGCTCATTTGGTTCGAGCTTTTTTCTTATTCAATATAAATTTTAATTATAAAAATTAATTTTATTTCATATTCAATTAATATAAGTATGATATTAGAATTAATTTTATTTTTTATTAAATATATAAAATAAAATATATTTTTTCTTTCTAAAATTTGATTTTCGAACTAAACGAGATTTTTATGTAATGAGAATCATATCACATTCCCTTGCAACAAAGCAAGAACACATTGCTATCACGAAGACTTGTTGGTAGCGACATAAAATCATCACAAAATCTCTCCAGCACAAATAGCTATTTAGTCTTATCTAGTTCATTTTTTTTTTGCTCAACACAATTTTTATTTATAAAAATTAATTTTATTTTATATTCAACACAAATATAAATATTAAAATTAATTTTATTTCACAATTTATATATTTTTTAATATTAAAATAAATTCTTTTCTCATTAAGCTAATAAATTTTTTAAAAAAAAAAATCGACCCTCCAATCAAAGATAAAGCGTCAAACTATTAAATTCATGAGGTTAATTTAGGTTCACAAGAGTCATATTCTAGGGCTCATCGACCACAAAGGATGATTTTACATATTGGTTTTATTTATGAGAGATTTACATACAGAACATTGAATTCATCACAAATTACACATTTCACCATCGTTTAGTAAATATTACGCATATTACATTCTGCTTATGTTGCTTATGGGTTTTACATTTGTATTGTAATAATAAGCAGAGTGTGATATGCGTAATATTTACTAAACATTAGTGAAATGCGTAATTTGTGATGAATTTAATGTTCTGTATGTAAATCTCTTTTTTTATTTCAGTCAAATAAATAAAAAATAATAAATAAACAAGTAAAGTTTAAGCCAATTGACCCAACCTGAAGATGGGGTTTTGGCATTATTTTTACACAATTTATTTGATTTTAAATTGATTTTTAGTTAATTTAAATATACTTTTGATAGAAAAAATATAAGTAGAAATCATTATATTTTAATATAAGTCACAATCAAATAAATGATAATATTACATTTATACAAAATATTCAACTTTTCATATTTACAGATTTAGCACAGATAAGTTTTTAATTAATTTTTATTAAGAAACTAAATAGTAATCCATTTTAAGCTTCATTTCGTTAGCAATATTATGATTTATTTAAAAAAAACATTTGGGATATTATTGTATATATTTTTAATAATAATATGTATTTACATAAATAATTACATCCATCAAGGAATATTCTTATAATTATTTTCAATGGGATTTAGATCAACTACTAATTTATGGCATTTAAAATTTATTTGTATTACATATTATAAATAACAAGGTTTGAGAATTTAATTAATATGCATGCAATAACATTCTTTGTTTGCTTTTTGTCTGTAATTACCTTTTTTTTTCATTAATTTTTTTTTACCACTTTAGTGGGAGAAAAGAAATATTGTTACTTTTTAAATTTTTTTTTTTTTTTTTAAATTGAAATGTTGCTACTTTTAATAAAGTTTTGTGGCATTGATCCTTAATTAATAACATGCAAAATATCTATAAAAATAAAATAAAATAAAATAAAATAAAGTGCAAATTATGGTAATGATGGTGTTGGTGGTGGAATTTAGAGATTATAAAAATGCCAGGGATAAATATGTGGGCCCTCTTTGTGGGGCATGTTTTGCTGGCTTTTTCTTAGATATTTTTCCCATTTTTAATTTTTTTTGAGAGATTTTTCCCATTTTTAAGTGTGGTTAAGGCTCAATTAACTGACTAAAAAAATAACTTATTTTAATTATATTTAAAATCTTAAATTTATTTTAAAAAAAATTAAAATTATTTTATATTTTATCTTACACAAATTTCAATATTAAACGATAACTTTATTTTATATTCAACACAATTTTTAATATAACTAACTCATTTTATTTTATATCATACATATTTTTCTAAAAATTTTCATAAAATTTTTCTATTTTATATTCAACACAATTTTTAATATAACTAACTCATTTTATTTCATATCATACATATTTTTCTAAAAACTTTCATAAAATTTTTCTAAAAATTTTCATAATTTTTTTTTAAAATATTTTTTTTTTCCTCCAACCAGAAGTACAGAACCTGAATAGCCTTTGGATTTGGCTCACTTTCACAAAGTTTCACATTATTAAATTATTTCATATATGTTTTAATTTATCTCCAAATTTATTTTTTCCGGATAATTCTCCTAGCATTACAATTTACTTTAATTAAAGTTTATTTAGTTTAGTACTGTCTTAAAGTTATATTACAATATTTAAAAAAAAATTATTTGATTTGATGACTTTTCTAAATAATTTTTTAAAAAATTATAAAATTATTATTTAAAAAATAATATTTAAATATTATCATATCCGGATACATAATGTAATGTAACATTAAGATAATATTAAACAAAACGCTCTTTAAAGTTTATTCTTGTGATTAGGGGTGGAAAGTTTATGCGAAAATCGAAACTTGCTCGAAAGCCGCTCGTATTTTACTTTATTTGAAATTGACTCGATTTTCTTCCGGCTCCAAGTTNCTATATGTAAATATGATATATGATATATGATATTAATATTTTATATAAAAGATAGATATTAAAAATATTCTCATAGAATTTTTAAAAGATTTGCTATGAATATTTTTATGAAAAAATATAGCTTATAATTAAACTCGATTTAATTTGAAATCAAAAAAAATTTAGTAGGCTCGAATCAAACTCAACTCGAAATCAAAAATTACAATTTTGAGTTAAGCACGATTTACTCGAAATCGACTCGAAGCCGCCCTAGCTTACTTGTGATGATTATATGGCACACATTTTTAATTATTTGTTTGCAATGATCAGCTTTAATAAGAATAAAATTAAATTCAAGTAAGTATTTTTTTATTTTGAATTATATATAATATGAAATAAAGTTAATTATTATATTAAGATATGCAAAAAAAAAATGATATAAATAATTATTATTTTGAAATATATGAGGCACGTGAAATACAATTAATTTTTATATTAAAAATTATATATAATGTGAAATGTCAAAATTAAATGATTAATTTTAAGATAAATTATATTTAAGCTTCTAAATTTAAGATATAATATCATGCAGATTTATAATTTTAAAAACTCAATATTTAAATTAATGAGTTAAATATAATATATTTATAAGGTATATTAAAATTTTTTAATATTAAAATTTTATAAAATATTAAAATTACCCTCACTCTCTCCTCTCTCTCTCTCTTAAGTAACATAAAAATTATGATTTTATGAGGCCAGATAGGGTGATTTAAACCTAAAACTTTCTGGTACTCACATAAACTTCTTTCCCACCCGATCATATGAACATCGCTTAATTAATGCTGCAAATTATTCGATTAAAATAGACGGAATCCTTTCCAACAACGTAGCATTACAAAAGAACCAGATTTGCCTTTGAAAGAAGAATGATGCAGATTTCACAAATCTGTTGATTCTGAGATTATTGGAGGAACATAACACATTGGAATATCAAAATACTGAGAATCCTTCAATTCTAAAAGGTTGAATATATGTGGAGTTTATATTCTGAGAGCACAAAAATCAATCACTGGAAAAGCTGAAGAATCAGCATGAAAATGTATGCTTTCTTGATGGATGAATATTCAGCTTAAAATCAGCTCCATATATATGATTTGGGATAAATTACATTATGATTTCTTAATTTCAGACCATCTTTCTCTTTTTTATAAGTAGATAATGCGATCCTAAATGATAAAAAACTCTGTAATTGTTAAAACATATTTAGTACTGAAATCACGCAATTTTCATAAATCTAAGCGGGCAATACATTTATATTTAGATGATGAGATGCCATAGATTTCATGTGTATTTAGCGACATAACAAGTTGATGGACCTAAATGCAAAAATATTGATACTCAAAGACCAAAAAGTAAATAATTTAAAAAGGACCTAGTTGCAATGCACCTCTAATCTCAGGGCACATAAGCAATTTTCCCAATAAGTTATTTTAAGACCAACTGAAAGCTCTAGATAGTTCATGAGATGTTCTCAAAACACTTCCCTTAATGGATAGCTGGTCAAACTCAAGTAGAGAATACCTAACTTCTCGTCACAGTTGAATTTGAGTGAGTGAGTTTACGATTTTCATTTACATTTCGAGTTAGTTTTTCGTATTACTTCAGAAACATTTGTGCAAATTATAAGTAAGAATTTACATGCATTGATTTCAAATCAAATCGATTTTCGTTTGATGATCTCATTGAGTCTGAGTAACAAGAAAATTGAGTCGAAAATGAACCACAAAAACGAACTTTTGAGTAATTAATTATAGACGAAGTTACTTTCGAGCTAAGCACACAGTTTCCAGCTATAAGATAAGGTAATGGGCCCCTAAGGATTCTCTAGATCAGCCTGAATCTGGTTGTCTGCATGGTCATTTTGCCTTTAGACATTAATGACTAGTGGAAAAGTTGATCATCAAATTACAGGGTAAATTACATTTTTTATCTCTAAGGTTTAACCCTCTTTTCACGAAGGTATTCTCCGCCCTTTTCAACGATTTTTCGCTTATTGTCCACCGGTTTGAGTTGATTAAATTCGTAGAAAGTTCCCTTCTCGTCTCTCCGTCTCTTTCCATCTGCCGGATAGGAGGGTGGTTGGAGATAATTAATCCGTAGTATGAGTTTTTATTTTTTTTACTTTAAATCAACAACAATCTTCATAACAGCCTATGTGAAACTATTGAACGACCTCATAAATTAGTTTAAAAAAATAGAGAATTAATTACGGGATATTGAATTATGATAAAATTACATATTTTATATTATATTTTGAAAAAATTATGAAATAAATTACTGATGTATTATCATGAGTTTATCCTTCTATAACAAACACTTTTATCTCATCAGATTGAATTTAAAATAAATTATCTATATAGCTAACTCACAAAAATTAAAACTTCATAGTTTATATGTTTCAAGGTTTAGTTTCTAATGTTAAAGTAATTTAGAATATGTGATTTAAGTATTTTGAATTTTATGTTAGCTTTAAGGCTCGGGTTTTGGAATATAGCGAGATTTTATTTAGAAATATTATAGAATCTGTAATTTTTTACAAGTCAAGCACACGTAATTTTTTCTAAAAAATATTAATAAGTACAAAAAGATGGTTAAAATCTCAAAGACCTGAGTATAATTTTCCGACTCAATACACTTGGGGCCATTTGTCTGCTAGGATAAGAATTGATATCATTATTCTAATAGTAAAAGATAAAACTCTAATTTAATAGAGATTCTTTATCCCTAATTACATTCCTATAATTATTATTATTATATTTAATATAAAAACAAAAATATTGTATCAAAAAGAAAGAAAAGAATTCTATTGCCAATCCAATTTGTAAGATGCCAATAAGTAGACAAACTATACTCTATTTACTTCAATAAAAAGAGTTAAAATTCTATTTTGTGAGCCTTATTTTTTATTTTCATTAAAATCAAGTCAAATGAGACTAATATTCTACAACTAACTCCTCATTTATTTTCAAATTAATCAATAATTTACAAATCTTTTATAATATAAGAAGTCCATAGCCATTTACCACGAGCATTTCTTATTTTAAATCATCAATTGTAATATCCCATGATCCCATTATAGAGGTATTGTCTGCTTTACCTTTAGAAAAACTGTGTGACTTAAGCACTTTCTAGGAGGTTACCCATCACATTGCTACTCCAGCCCAAGCACGTTTAACTACGGAATTTTCTATCATTAACTTCACGGTTTTGTCCCAAAAGACGTATCTATCATTTCAGATTATATTATCTACTTATACAGTTCAGGATCTCCCCCCCTTTCCGATATGGGACGATTCATTTCTGTGCTACTCTCACCACTAATTATTCAGCCTAGAAGCTTGCCAAGAGTCGTACTTTGCCTCAGTGATTCCTTTCTCTTAGGACATCACTCGACAATCACTTCCCACCTTCTTCGGCCACGAGCGTCACATCAGTGATCTTCATATATATAATTCTATGTGAAACTATTGAACTTTTTAAAAATATTAACCAATTGAGTCCAAAAAAAAGAGCCAAATCTCAAAGACCTGGGTGTAATTTACCCAATTATTAAAGGTGATAAAGCTCACCAAAGTTGGGGCCATTTGTCTGCTAGGATAAGCTTCTTTTCATGGACCCAACTTATTGTTGTCTGCTTAAATTCTTTTATCAACAAGAACTGCAGTTAAGCTGCTTTCAGCCATCAACTTGGATTGGGGATGAGGAATGAGTCCCCCAGCAAGGTTATTCCACCAACTTGTGTGAAGAATAAAATAAGAGAATTTGGCTAATATCTCTAAGATTCAGGCAGTGTTGACATCCATTAATGAAGATTTAAAGTAGGAGAATGCATGCTGATAATGTATGTTTTGCTGTGTTATTATGACTTTCGGTTTAGGTTCTTTTTCGATAAGTGATGCGACAGAAAAAACCCGATAAAACATATGCAATTGTATTTTATGCCGTGCAATAATTCATATTATTCTATCCCTTTCCAAGAGTCAATGACAATTCATATTATTATTACTTTGATGCCAAGAAAGAGTTCGGCTACCAACAAGCAAAAGCTACGACAAAATAATTGACCGAATAGTTACACAGTATTAAACATTCGAAGTAACGCAGATGAACAACAGCCAAAATCTAACAGTGAGAGCAATTAACAACTTGAATTAGAGGGCTTAGTTTTATCATGAAAGAAATGGGAAATAAAATTAATAAGAATCTAGAAAGCACGCATGGATACAATAGGGACGGCAAATACAGATATGAACGTGGTGGTATAATTTGGCAAATTAGCGTGCTTCTAAACAATAATATAAAAGCACACAGGAAGCACAAATGCAGTGTAAGGACATGAACGTGATGTGGCTCGTTGGTGTCAATATAATTCGATGATAAGAATATATCAACAATTAAGGCATGATGAATTGCACAAGAACAAATTGAAATTCTGAGAAGTACTGAAATATGGAACATGGCTGTGATGAAGAGTTTCTCTGAGCCAAGAAGGCCAGCTATATGCAAAATTGGAGCATAGCTTAGAAAAGCAACATAGAAGAAGACAAGCATCTTATCTCTTTGCTTCTTTGCCCTACATTAATACTTGCACCTCTTGGTAAAAAAAAAATCTGCCCCAAGTCCTAATGAGTAATTTATGATAAAGATACTCATCCAAAAAAAATTTATGATAAAGATAGAGCTAATGTTAGGCTTGATGTATAAATATAGCCAACTATAAGATTGCTTTTTCAAAATTTTGAAATGGAAGACAAAAACAATTATAAATAACATTTTAGCTAATTAAAAATAGGAAAAAAAAAGTAAATTAAAGATGGCTTGATTATAACTTGTGTTATATGTTAGATAGCACAACAAGGAGCATTAGAAAAGGAAATGATGAAATTCTATAAGAAGAATGAACATTTTTTTGAAATATTCACATATATATAGTAATGCATATTCATAGTGCAATATTTATATGAATATATATATATATATATAAAAGGAAAAATACAATTGAAATATTGATATATTATAGCATATAGGGAATTTATCAAATGAAAATTTTAATATATAATGCAGTAATGTAGCACTTAGTAATAGTATAGTGCTTAGTAAGCATGCAGTATTAACATTCTGTATAGTTAAATACATAATTATTTATTCATTTTATTTTTTACGAAGTAATAGAATCGAGGAAGACTCGTTGGTAGTAACATCGAAGCAACAAAATAGAATTTACAAAGTTGAATAAAATTTTGGCACAATTATCTTCATAATGAATTTTTTAATTTAAAAATACAACTTACTAGCACTACAAGAAATAAGAGTTTTAACATGAGTGTTTTATCAATGTTAAATATAAAAGCACTCATGTTATTTTAATTTAACATAAGTAAAAAAATTACGTTAATACTTATGTTAAACACTTTCACGTTAAATATTTTGAGTCATAACATGAGTAACAAGTACTTATGTTAAAGGATATATTTAACATGAGCATATACACTCACGTTAACTTCTAAAAAATAAAAACATTCAATTTGAGTAAATTAATTCTATTAATATATAATTATAAATAAAATAAAATATTTTGTCATATAATTACATTTTCATTTAAATATCATAAAAGGTCATTAATATTATCAAAAATATTTA
>JAEMOT010003206.1:538889-549487 GCA_019297695.1 Apostasia ramifera | reverse complement strand
GTTGCACGGAACGCCGGGGTGCCGACGACGACGTCGCCGGCGCTCGTTGGTGGCCGGCGAGCCGCCGGGAGGCGGGGGGGTGATCGGACAAAGATGGGAGAGAGGAAGAAGGTGGCTGCTCGTCGGCGACGGCCAATGTCTGCGATTACAGTAGTTGTCCGTCAAACAACACTGAGTTAGGGCAGAGGCTGAGGAAGATGAGGTGTTTGGTCGGCACTACGGCAAGACTCGGCGACAGCTTGACCAATCGATGACTGACCGTCAGCAGCAACTGGACATCGGCAGTGATGGATCGACAGAGATCGAAGGTTAGGGCAGAACAAATCGCACAGAGGAAGAGGAGATTGTTCGTCGAACCTTAGCGAGCCAAATCAAAGGAAGAGGAGGAGGATCGTCCGCACCACAACAACGCTCGACGATTGGCGACCTTTGATGGCTGGTCATCGGCGGCGATCGGTCGTCGGAAAGAAGCATAATGGGAGGAGAGTTGGCAGAGGTGCAGTCACAGGTAATTAGGGCAGAGACGCAAGAGAGGTTGGGGCAGCCGACGAGAGTTTTATTTTGCGCAAGAGTTTTATTTCACGCGCGCTTTTTTTTCAATTTTTCGGGCGGTATTTTTAGCTGCAGAAAAACCGACTAGGCCTCGTTTGGTTCGAATTTTTTTTTACATAAAATAATAATTATTATTTTTAAAATTTAATAGAAGAAAAATTTATTTTACTATTAGAAAGTGTATAAAATGTGAAATACTTTCAATTTTAATATTCGTGTTTGTATTGGATGTAAAATAAAGTTGATCTTTATAATTGAAATTTGTGTTGGGCAAAAAACTTGTTTCGAACCAACTTCACAAGGCCAAGCCGTCGCTATTAATATTTTTTGGCCAATATTAAAAACATCATTAATATTATAAACTGTACAAAACAGTTGCTAAGAAAACTTATTAGCATCAGTTGTTAACATGACGCTAAGTCCGATGCTAACGTATAATATTCTTGTAGTGCCTCTAATTAGTTGTTAAAAAATTAACATGAGTAATAAAAATATTTTAAAAAATTAACATAAATTAAAATTACTCAAGTCAAATACTCTTGTTATATAATATGTTTAACAAAAGCATATTGAAACTCATGCTAAAACTTATGTTGATTTTCATTTTAACAAATTTTTTAGACATAATTTTTTTACTCATGTTAAAAAATTCTTGTTAAATCTCTTATTTCTTGTAGTGTAGAAAAATCTAAGACCTTGTGTTTAATGAAGCATAGAGTAGCAAGTCTAGGAAAAGGTCAATTATAAATTCATAATATTTCTACATTTAAATATCTTGTAATATGTTTAAAATAATAACATAAAGGCCTGTGTACTATAAGATAAAGCAAATCATCTTAACTTGCGGATTATATTCCACACTTTAACATATACAATTGCTATGGTGCGAACACTAACCTCTTTGGATCAACCATCACGTACGCCTTGATCTTAGTAAAAATAGCATTGCTTTGTCAAGTAGTTTGTAGGCATGAGTCACAATAGGTGGTGTGCGTGAAACACTTTTTATCAAGTACCTTTAAAAATAAAAATATACTAAAGATGATTAAAGTTTAGTTAAGCTCATACTTGATGTTAAAATACTATTAACAAAGCTCTTTATTTTTTTCTTTAATTTCACTGCTTGATGTCATAAATTTTTTATTTCATTTAAAAAATTATGGTGATAGTGTAGTTCGAATCTGAGAATCTCTGATTCTCAGGTAAGCTCCTTTCCTATTGAGATAGGAGAACACCGCAACAATATTCTTTGTTGAAAACAGTAGATATGTAAAATGGCACGTCCTTCTGGGCTTATAGCGACGGTGCTTTTTCTCATAAGGGATTGGCCAATTGAGCTTGAGGTATTAGCGTTTTTCTTTTTTGTGATTGGTACATATGCCTCTTGACAATGGCCATTGATCATTAAATGAAAGATGCTGATGGACCCAAGCACTTTGCCCACATCCATTGAGAAAGGCATATATGACAAAAAATGCAAATAATAACATGTAGGGAAATGGTATTAACACACACATCTATATATATATAATATGACAAAAAATTGCAAAAAATAATACATATGAAGAATAACATGCATAGGATAAAGGGATTTTAATTTTTTACATGTAAATCTCTAAAAGTTGATATTACATAAGTAAATAAATATTATGTAATGCACATTTTTTGTGGGGTGGGGGATAAATCCAGTTGTTTATTGATTAATTTGAATTTAGTTTTATGAAACCTATCGATTTACTTTAAAATTGTAAAATTTACCCACTTCACAACATGCCTTAAAAGAAATAAGAGGGTGTTTGATTTAATATTATTTTAGTGTTATGTCATATTATATGAAAAAAAAATAATTATTTGATTTAATAACATATGTTGATAATTTTTTTTAAAAATTATAAAATTATTATATAAATAATAATATATAGATGTCATGACATCTAAATAGTGAATTAAATGCCTCCTAAATTTACTTAATTTTACTACACTACCTCTAACGTAGATAATGACAAAGCTCCTATCCTCTCTCCCTCTACCAATGTTGTCAATGACCTCATCGCGATGACGCCACCGTACACCCCTAGCGAAAACATTGATCGTTGTGGCTATCAACGTTCAACAACCTCACTGAGAACACATTCCCATATTCGCGAAGACAATGACACCCACCGTGTTTCCTCGGCTCTCGTCGATCTACCACGAGTCTCACCTTTTTTCTTAAGGAGTGAGGCTGTCCAAGTTGTGCAACACAACTGATTGAAGATGTTAGAATTGTTGTAGTGTTATAAGCTGAAGTCAAGGAGGGGAATGAGGAGAAGAGGAGGGATGTGCTATGCATAAATTTACCTCTCCAAAATATGTTCAATATAAAGTATGAAATTTTCATCTGACAAAAGATTTATTTTAAATTAAATTCTCATGAAAAGTAACTTACATTTTTTTATTCATTTTAAAGAGCACAAAATTTAAGTTTTTGATATTTGATATATAAATAACCAAAGTTTATGGACTGCATTATATAATATTATACCCTATCATTTATCTTGTGAAGTAGAATGTGAAAAATTCTTTAGACGGTATTTGGTTCAATGTTATCTTAACGTTATATTATATTATCTAGAGAAAGTAATTGTTTGATTTAATAACATCTATAAATATTTTTCTATAAGATTATAAAATTATTAGTCAAAAGATGACATCTAAATGTTATGACATCTAGATTACATAATATAATACTAAAATAATAACGAATTAAACGCCCCCTTAATACTATTTGGATGCATCTTTTGTGAGTTTTTTTTTTTTCATTTTTTTAAACCCTCATCTTAAAATTTTGGGGTTTATTAACTAGCTCTTTTAGTGCTAGTAAAATCACTATGATTTTTCTTATTATTGTTATTTCTTAAGTCATCATATACATAATATATGCCATAATATATAAGTTGTGTAGCAAATTGTACGACAATATATATATATATTCTAATTAATGATCACGTTGAGAAAATATAGGACAAATTACATTCAGGTTTTTGAGTTTAACGCTTAATATCACGCAGGTCTATATTTTTAAAATTATAATATCGGGGTCTCTAAGTTTTAATAAATTATCAAATGGATCCTTTTTCTATTTTTTTATTATTAATATTTTTTAAAAATACTATTNTCAGGCGTCGGCGGACACGCCGCGCGGCCTCCGGACCCGCCGGTGGCCGCGCGCATGCGCAGGATCGCGAGGAGATAGAGGGGCTGAGGTAAAATGGTAATTTTAAAAAATATTAATAATAAAAAAATAGAAAAAGGACTCATTTGATAATTTATTAAAACTCAGAGATCTCGATATTATAATTTAAAAAACGTGGACCTATATGATTTTAAGCATTAAACTTAGGGACTTAGGTGTAATTTACCCTAAAATATATCTTGTTGTTGGTATTACATCATGTCTGGCCCTTTTTTTTTTGTTCACTTTCAATTTTTCCTCAAAAACTTCAACACTGATAGAATTATAAATCTAGAAAATGTGAACCATCAAAATAATTTAAACGGGTGTGATGGTGATGGTGTGTTCTATTATATTGAATTCAAAGGTATGTTTTTCTACAAAATTTAATTTTAATAAAATTAAAATTAAATTTGAATGAAAATATTTTTTTATTAAAAATATTAAATGATATGAAATAAAATTAATTATTATATTGAGTTCTGTGAGAGATGCGATATAAGTTAGTTATTATTTAAATATATGTATATTATGTGAAATAAATTTATTTTTTAATATTAAATTTTATAAATAATATGACATGTCAAAGTTAAAATTAATTAAGTTAATTTTAAATTGGGTAAATAAACAGGACCAAAGTCTTGAATGAAGATATAAATTTAGCATAAGTCATGGCCTAAGTCATCTCGCTCCTCGGTTGCAATCTCCCTCTTCTATTATAGATTAAGATCAATTTTGATGATTACGTGCACTCTATAGGAATGTGCATTAAATAGTTTGAACTGTAAAATCAAACAGAATCGATTAAATTTTATAGGTTTGATTTGATTTAAAATATGTCGGTTTGGTAATTAAACTTTTTAGTTAAATGGTTTGGATTCGACTCTTTATATTTGGAAACTAAATTAACCAAAATATCACATACCATCGTGTGATAATATTATTGAAATTACGTGAAATTAATATTGATTAATTTTCTGGTTTAAGTTATGATATTAATTTTTTTAGATCATGTTCTTAGTTTTTGTGGTTGTAAAATTTTATAGCATTATATTATATTATTTTAAATAAAAAGAAAATTATAATTTTAACTAAATCAAATCAAACAGAATCGACCAAATTTTATTTGGTTGATTTAGTTTTAAGTTTAAGATATTATTTGGTTGGTTTGTTATTTTTAATTTCAAAAAATAGAATTCAATCTTTTTTGCGTTTCGCTGATCAAAATCAACTAAATTACTCGAACACACACCTCTACCATAGAGCTCCGTGTTGCTTGGGTGGCAGCACTTTCATAAGGCAAGCGATTACATGATTCGTCATATGAGTTGCGGGTCGAAAGCTTTTCACTTGTTACTACGTATAAGAATTTGAGTGGTTAACATTTTAGTGTCGCATCGTATAATTCACTCTTCTCGAGATAACGAAACTTCATATTTGTACAAAGAAAGTACATGAGTGGCCAACCTCTCATCTTTGTTGCTTTTTCGTAAAGGAAAAATGCTCTTCCTGCTATGCTTTTTATCTTCATGAAAGATAGGAATTTCTTGTGCCTTTTAAAAGATTTAATTTATCAATGCTTATAAATCATAGTCCAATTTATTTAAATAAAAAGTTTACATACATGATATAAAATTTTATCTAAATTATGCGTTTCACTAAAATACTTCAAAAATAATGTATATCACAACTCATTCTATATGATAATTGAGTTTTTTTACTCAAATTCACTGAAATGTGCATATATTTTCAGCTTTATCATAGCAAATATTTAAAAAGTTACATCTCGTTATACTAAGTTTAAGGCGTAATACATATAATATAATAAAAATTACTTTCGTAGAGCTAAAAAATGATGTTAGAATTGAGAGTAGAGTGTAACATCGATGAGTTTGGGTGAAATATGTAATTTCAGTAATTTTTTATGTTCAATATATAAATCTCCAAAAAAAAGGATAATTATGTACATAACACTTTATATATTACCATAATTACGTGTATCACATATATTTTTAAAAAATTACAGTGCAGCCTTAGAAAAAGTGCGTGAAGTGTAATTTTTAGATTTGTGATGTGTAATTTTTTTTAAAAAAAATATTTGATATGTAAATATGATGATATGAAGTGTAATGTATATAAATATCTAAAAAAATATATCTTTAAAATGGTACGCTTTGATCATATTTTAAGATGACCAAAGTGGAAAGAGGGCAAGTGGGAATCATGTTTTTCTTTCTTTTTTTTTTTAATTTCATTTTAATGAAAGGGAATTAGGGCAAGTGGGAATCATGTATTTTTTATTTATTTTTTATTTTTAATGAAAGGGAATCATGAAATTTAACTAGACATGGTATACCTTGATCTAGATTCATAACTGACATTTTATTATTATAAAGAACAAGTGGGCACTTTGCTCTCAATTGAATGTAGAATTTGACTACTTTAACAATGACAAGTGGTGATGAGTAAGAAAACACGGGATTCGAATATTAATTACTTCCGGCTAATATCACATTCAGTTGAAACAATTTTGGCTCGGCGCGAGTCTGAAGATTTTGTTGTAAGCTTAAAGCGTGGAAGCCTTTTGCATTTAACATACTTGGCTTATTCATCAATAATTGAATGTATACAGAGCGTCTCCATGTTCACGTAACATCTTGTTTGTAAATAGTTTATATTTATAAAGTATTATTCGTATTGGTTCGGATACTTCTTGACGTTAGTATGAGATAGACAAATATTTACCTTCTACTACTTTCGCTTCAGACAGATTCATTATAATCCAATCCCCGCCTCTTCGGAATTGGTTGTTATAATACCACCAACTTCTTTATTGTTTGTCAACGAATCACATTGTACTGCAGAAGATCGGTTTTGATACCGATTGCTCAGTGCAAATTGCATTGCATGATTTGTCCCTCACAAGGCATATTGAAGTATTAGCATTGGACCTCAGGTATATAGTCGAATATCTTTCACTCTTTATTTTTTAGAAATCTATCAGGAGTTTCTGCCTGGCCCTTGGTTATATTCTAAAACTCATCTAAGTCTTTACTTCTTTCTCTCTTCAGACTGATCATTACATATCACTTCTGTCTTTTTTCAGACTAAATTATTGCAGTATATCACTTCTGTCTTTTTTCAGATCAAATTATTGCAGTATATCAAATGTATTTTATCTATATTTAAGTTTGTAAATGCACGTCATAAGATTGAGCCGACATAAGTAGATTAAAATTCAAAAAGAAATTATTTAAAAAAAAATCAAAAAAGTGCTATACCTGCTCTAGAACAGACTCGGTCTTCTTAACTACCTAGTACAGGGCTAATTAACAAAAGCAAGTTGATGATATTCCCAACTTGACCCAAGGACAGATTACAGAAAAAAAATCTGGAGAGAACTCAGAGGAGAGAGAGAGAGAGAGAGAGAGAGAGAGAGAGAGAGAGAGAGAGGAGGAGGAGGAGGAGGAGCCCAGATGCTCAATCAGGCCAATAGCAAGAGTAATTCTCCAACAGTTAGTTGCTCTGTTCTGTCTCCTCAAAACTTGTGGCCATTAGTAAAACTCGTCGCCCTTTGTCATCCCTCAATCCAGCTTTCCTTCGAGTAATATTCGCCAACTGGATCCACCTCCTTCTCCAGCTCATCCTTCCTCTCTATATAAGCAGCCCAACGTCGACTTCTTTACCATCAATCAAAGTTCACTGCTTCTTCGTCTCCTTCCTACCTTCCCCTGTTTCGAACCAGAGCATCCCCTGTTCCTAGAGTAGCAATGGCGTCAAGGAACTCAGGTTCCACATGGTCGCCGAAGCAGAACAAGCTATTCGAGCGAGCGCTCGCTGTTTACGACAAGGACACGCCGGACCGGTGGCAGAATGTGGCTCGAGCCGTCGGGGGGAAGTCCGCTGACGAGGTCAAGCGCCATTACGAGCTCCTCGTCGAGGATCTCAGGTACATCGAGTCCGGCCAGGTCCCCTTCCCAAACTACAAGTCCGCCGGCGGCCGGAATCCCACCGCCGAAGAAGAGCAGAGGTGACTCTGTTACCTCTTATCCGTCTACCTTCTCATGATGATGATATTTCTGCTAAGTGGTTGTCGACTTTCATTACTGCTCTGTTTTCCTCTTATCCTCAAATGAACCAAAGTTGGGCTCTCTTCTCTAGTTTCATAATAAAACAGATTCATCTTCTTTCACAAGTTCTGCTTAAAGCTCCTTACAGAGTTGGTGCTAAGTAAATTTGAAGTGAGCTTACCTCAACTTGTAATCGAATTTGCTTCAAGAGTTTTATATCTGAACCACCAAACTTAAATCTCAGATATAACATGATGTAATCACTCTTTACTTTAATGAACATATTATGTATCAAATAACTTCATGCATATGTTCTATCTTTAGCCCATCAAGCTCACATAAGCCCTAATCCATAGTCATAGGCTCATAGCTACCCCTTCCCTGTTAAAAGTAGTCCCCTGTTTTCATTCGACTGCAATCTCCATGCTTCCATTCTCCAATCCCAAAGCAGCAAAGTGCCGCCTTTTGATAATTTACACATTATACTATTATCAATGCTTGTTTCACTTGTAGGCTGAGGTGCCTCAAGCTCAACTGAAACAGAGGCCGCCATGCGGGGCACTAAGTAGGCTCATTAACACATGATCACCATCGTAGAAACAGGGCAGCTGGAGATTAAGTAATTTAATGAAGAAGATGAAGAAGCAGCAGCAGCAGCAGAATGTAGACATCATGTGTGGTTATTATACTAATGAAGCTCTTATCTAATATTATCCCCAAATAAGCTGTAGTTATTTTATTGCCCTGGTATATGCTGTGACTCGCAAGTAAAGGGATTGAATCACCTTTCATTAAATTAACAGTTCCCTTAGAAAGCAGAGGATGGTGATTAATATATAAAATTCAATGTGATAAAGTTAAAAATAGAATAAACATCTTCTTTTAGAGAGGCCGCCAGCTTGATCACATGCAGATCGAGGCTAATCTGGTGGCCCCTTGACGATGATGAACATGCAGAATATGAATTACATTCAGGTCCAAACTATGGAATGAGAGCAATTCTTTCGTACACAGATTTCCTGTTGAAAGGCACTTTAATGGTGGTTAAACATCAACAACTAGCTATCATCTCTCAAATTACGACATACAATAAAATAACGGCGAGATTGCATGATTCGAAGCTTCAAACAAAGCTCTTACATTCTTGAAATTATCTTGTAGTTGATGAAAAAAATCTGGAGAAAGAATGCTTAAATCCCACGCGAACCTCCGATCTACGTACTCCAATGCGCTAATCAAGAGAATCTTAAGGTGTTTCCTTTGCTATTTTTTGAAGATCACACTTATCAAAAGATTTTCTGATTTGACAACTCATGGTTGAAATTAAAACTCTGAAGAGACATTTTGTCTAATTCAGAGAAAAATAACATGAATCGCATTTAATACAAATTTTAATAAGATCACAAGGCATATAACTACCTGAATTAAAGAATTGATTTGAGTTGCCTCACCAAAATCTTAGATGTTTAAGCAGAGAATCAACTTTTACATTATTCTTTCCCTTCTTTGAGGATTTTAAAAAGCCAAATTCCTTTTGAGTTGATCGTTTGTTTCATCGTTCGATCTCTCTACAGAGAATAGCTATGTTTTTCGAGCACATATACTCTCTATGAATCTGTCCTCATAGCAACGGTGTTATTCCACCAACATTTTAACTCTCTGTTCTTGCTACTAAGGTTTTAAAAATCGGATCGGACCGGCCGGTTCAACCGGTCGAACCGTGAACCGGTCAACCAACCGGTCCGGTTTAATTTTATAACCGGATCCGCTTAAAACTGGCCAGAACCGGTCTAAACCGCGGTTCAACCGGTCGGTTGGACCGGTTGAGTTTAAAATTCAAAAAAAAAATTTTCCTAAACTTTGGGTCCCTAACTCAGCCTCCGTTCTGCGGCCTCTACTCGGGCGACAGTCACGAACTCGCGGTTTTTCTTGCCTCGCACTCTCCTCTCTAGCCCCCATCCTTTAGAAATGATTTAGTATTTTAGTATTTTAGTGATATGAAATGATTTTGGTGATCCCTACTACTTGCTAGTAGATTATCGTGTTTTTAAAACATGTTATTTCATAAACTTAATGTTTATGATTAAGTGAATCAAGTTTGCCGACTAGGCCTACAACAATAAAATCATGAGATTTTAACAACGTTCTTCTTTAATGAAAAGTAATATTCTTTGATGAGAAAATAAGTTGACTCGATCCATTACTTGCATAAAATCGTCAAACCTTAAAACCATGAAATTCCTAAAATTTTCCTCATTAGGACAAATTTTTTTTTCAGATTGTCTCACTCATAGAGCTTCTTCGATTAAATTAAATGCGCTCAACACACGTTGAATCTTATATCTTTTCAGGTATACAAACAAAATTAGCAGGTGTTTCAACAAACTTTCGTCTTAACAACATACAAATACCAATCAAAATTTTTTGGGTATACTATTAAATAATAGGGGGATTTACATACAGACTTTCGCATTTCACCGTCTTTTAGCAAATATTATATATATCACACTCTTAAAACCCATAAGTAGAGTGTGATATGTATAATATTTGCTAAAAGACGGTGAAATGCGTAATTTGTGATGAATTCAGTGTTCTGTATGTAAATTCCCCTAAATAATATTAAAAACATATTATATAACATATTTAATAATCTCAAATACTTTTAAAATTAAGTTAAATAGTCTGGCCCTGTTTGGCGCGAGGACCAAAACAGGACCAAAATGGTACTAATTTTAAAAAAAATAATAATAATAATAAATAAT